>JAEUWL010000306.1:0-138438 GCA_018524415.1 Podaxis rugospora
ACAACAACAACAACAACAACAACAACAACAACAACAACAACAACAACAACAACAACAACAACAACAACAACAACAACCTGTGTCAGATGATCTCTTCTAGCCACGTGCCTGCTAAATCACGAGATTACCCCAAAACCCCAATAAAGATCACACATGAATATTATATGTCTTTTCTTCCATAACCATGAACAGTGTCTATGTCCCTACACAAGTCGTAGTTCTGCTCAGGAGACTAGCGAATGCCGTTGGTGCGTTTGGCATATCGAATCAATACGTTCTCCACCGCCAGGCGAAGGCGGACGAGCAGCGCACCAAGGGTCCAGAGGACAACATAGCGGGAACAGCCAGCCCCAAAGGATTGGCATGGCACACTCTTGCTGAGCTCGATACCGTTAAGTGGCCATCATGGCCATCCAGAAGCGACTGGAAACGTGCGAGGAATATCATCGTGGATAAATGGACGACAATTTCCAGGGATGCTCGGACTGGGATGTATGAGAGCCTGTTTCGAGGTCCGTCATCAACGTCATTCGTATCGTCCTCCGTTTATCACGCTGATTATCTTCACCATCCAGCGGATGCACTGTCCCTTCCATGGCTAGGACGCACCCTTACCCGGCCGTCTGGATTCTCGTCCCAAGTCAATCCCAGCCCCAATCATCCAAACGACCCACCACCGCCCGCTAACCGACGGCGGGCCAGCAGGAAGCAAGACCCAGATCCGTTCAAACTGCTCCCACCCTATGAACAGAAGCTGGCGCAGCTCCCACCAGACATCATTCACCAACTCCTCGCCAGTCCAACTCTCTACAACCCTCTACGAAAGCCGCGTTTCCCGATTGTGCTTTGCCACGGTAGGTCTTCCATTCAACCTGTCGGAGTTACAGCGTAGCTAATACCGGAATATAGGACTCTATGGCTTTGACACTCGTGGACCGGCATCATTTCCGAGCATTCGCGTCCATTACTGGGCCAATGTTCTCAAGGTCCTTCGGGACAAGGTAGGAGCAGAGGTGATCGTGACCTCCGTCCCTGGGTAAGTGGACAAGCGAGTGACTGCGGCCCTCCATGCAAGAGAGTGACACAATGTTTCACAGGACGGGGTCGATCGCTTCTCGAGCTGCTCGGCTAGATGAGCAACTCCAGATCAAAGCGAAAGGTCGAGGCGTCAATATGCTTGCACACTCTATGGGTGGTCTAGATAGTCGCCACCTAATCACCCATATTCGACCCGCTGATTACGCCCCTCTATCCTTGACGACTGTCAGCACCCCTCATAGGGGAAGTCCATTCATGGACTGGTGTACGGTGGGTAGTCAACATTACTGGAAGCGAGTGCAGTCATCTCATCTTGCATTAGGAAAACATTGGCATCGGCAAGCTCAGACAGCAGGAACGAGAGCTCGCCTATGCGCTTGAGAACTGTCGCCCGCTCGACTCCTCGACGTCGCCTCCCCTCGGCGAAGCTAAATCTAAATCCGAATCCTCATTCTCCCTCTCGTTCTCTTCCCTGCCCTCATCCTTCACAACTCTCCTCTTATCCATTGTTGACTCACCCGCATACGCTAACTTAACATCAGCATACCTCAACAACATCTTCAACCCCGCAACACCCAACAATCCGAATGTTAAGTACTTCAGCGTGGCCAGTCGGCTACCTAGTGTCAGCATCTGGCATCCGTTGTGGTTGCCCAAGATGGTATTGGATGAGGCGGAGAATGCACAACGACTGAAGCTGAAAGAGTTGTGGGAGCAGCACCGCGAGACTGGCAGTGTGGGTGTCGATGGCGAGGATGACGATGGAGTGCCCCTATGGGCTCAGGAAAGGGAATGGGGGAACGACGGGCTCGTAACAATCCAAAGTGCGAAATGGGGACAGTTCCTAGGGATCATGGAGGGTTGTGATCGTGTGTTTCCTTTGCATCTCATTTTTCGGCCGATTGCCTGACTGGAATTGTTTCGCAGACTGGGAAGTACGAGGAGCGAGGGGCCTTGATATCGATCTTCCCTCACTCACCGCACTCAGCTTCAGCCTCCCATCCCCAGGCAGCGACTCATGGAGCATCCTGGATTGGAGCCGTTTCGTTTACGCGTGGAAACGAGAGGAACGTATTGAGCGAGACGCAAAACTCGAAACTGCCACCAAGAATGCTGCTGTCGCCCCATCTTCCCCAGCCACACCTCCCACAAAACGATCCCTCCAACCTCCGCCGTCGCAAGATCACCCCAGCATGAACAACGATGCAGTTGTCAAAGCATCCACAGATAAACTGTCCGCAGTCTTTGACTGGCTCATCGACCAAATTCCAGCTTCGACGAAATCTGTCACCTCCTCTGTGACGCTTCCGACCTCAATGAATGCTCCGGTGAAGGCACCGGAGGAGGTTATGGATGCCGCGAATGAGATGGTGCATGAGCTGACGAAGAAGACTGCGGCCAGAACTCGGGAGCAAGAGGAAGTTCAGCCGAAGGAGAAGAAGAATGAGTTGGAGAGTAAGGAGGATTTGGAAAGGTTTTATGTCGCGTTATCGAGGAAGATGTACGATGAGGGGCTGTGACTGACCTCTCCTGTATTCTGGATTGCGACTCTCAGGATCGCTTCTCCCATCGCAGTATCATTCGTGCCACCATTCATATTTATCTCTTGTATCAATGCATCCCGTCAGCTCTTGGCGCCACTCATCCCTCCCGTTCATCTTTCATATATCCGACCTATCATTTGCATGTCTGCTTCAGCCGGACCCATCCCAGTTTCTGGAGTGTTTTGAAGGAAGATAACCCGTTCAACTGGTTGTAACCTTGTATTATTATTGCGTCCTACATTACTCTCTTCATCTGATGCTGTGAGTTCTGAAATCCAAACCTCAGATATCTTTACTCATACTCACGTAGGGTACCTCCTCTTTGCCTTCAGTATACGTAGGGAAGGACTTCATCAGCACCTGGTTGCGGGCATACGCCTAACCCAGGGCTACGACGCCTTGTTGCACTTGGTTTGTCCCGAGCCTATAGTCTAGGAGTGTGTTTAGAAGAACTTGGAATGCCCCGAGCCTATAGTCTAGGAGTGTGTTTAGAAGAACTTGGAATGTCCCGAGCCTATAGTCTAGGAGTGTGTTTAGAAGAACTTGGAATCCACTGGACACGGGATCTTTTTTTTTGTGCTACGCCTAGGCAAGCGGGGAAGCTATGTAGTTCGAATTCGTCGTCCTTCGACTCACAAAAGCAAGAGTCCGAAACATCGCCGCCTTCTCTTTCGTGTAGCTGTTTTCTATCGCTCGTTCGGCTGAGGAAATTGGACCAGCTTCTAACCAGCGAACTCTCTAGTATCCCGGCAACCAGCACAGTATTGCTCGGGGCTTACCTCAAATTTAAAGGTGGGCTGGGAAGGGCCGAAAGAGTCAAAGGAATAGGGACAATCGTATCCGGTCCGGTCAGCCTCTCCACCCTTCCCTCCATCTCACCCGTATGGTAGCCATCAATATGCGGGTCTGGGCTCTATAAGCGCGAGCCACTGGATTGTCTAAACCATCAAGCCTTTTCTTAGATTTCACCTATTGGTGGCCGAAGTCGCTCGGGGTGCGGGGACACTCGCGGATACGGGGCTGCGGGACAAGCTCCTACGCCTCTGAGAATATGAAAGTTTGATAGCTCTTTCCATCTGGCGTTCAATAAGACCGAGGACCGGGTCGACCAGGGGATGTGTATGCCAGTGAAGTTTGATTGGACCTTTCAAGAGCTAAGGGCTTGTTTGAAGTGGGTCCGGGATCCTGGATTCGTGGAGCGTTGAGAACTCTAGGAGACTGACTTTGAGGGTAAGTGCCGCGCGTCGGTTATCGGTTACTTTTGAGTCATGGCCTCCCAGCTCCTTATATCGTTTATGTTTGGCTGTCGTGTGGCAGTGACTCCGGGAGTGCTTGAGAGAGAGGTTGGAAGAAACGCACGGACCAAGTGGACCTAAATGGGATATTTTTGGGGGGGTAATGCTCCGTTGCGAGTTTGGGACACTGTCGATTTGACGCCTCTGCTATATATATCTTCATTGACGAATTCAAAAAGCTCCATATATGCAATGCTGACGGAGTGCTCCGGACTGCTCCGTTGACCTTGAGTCAACTCTGTCTCTGATTTCAAATAGGTAGTGTCGGTGGTTCGTATGGTAGTAGGATCCTGAAGCGTTGTGGCCCCATTCACGTCCCACACACCCGTTTCATTCTTCCCATCACGGAGCTTGTAAGTAACCCAATTGCACGATCTTTACCAATGGATCCTTGAGTCAGATTACAAACGAAAAGACCCTTCCCGAGAATAAATAGTTTGATTCTCCTCACTCGCGACATCCATTGCCCTTATGCCTTGACCCATCCATATCACTCGTACAGTCGTCGTGCAAAGGCATATCCGAGCCTCTGAAGCACAAGTCTCCGAAATCGCCTCGGATGTTGAATCTTACCTTAGATTCCAGCCCTTTATCACCAAGATGGTGCAGGACGTCACAAATCCTCGGCTGTACAGAGTAACAGAACGCGTTCCCGCACCTGCAAGCCTGTGGATGTTTGATAACTCGTTCAGCATCGCGTTCGAACCTGTGGAGGACCAGCACGGTCGGGGGATGAACATGTCAGCAAAGATCGATCAAAGCTTCCTATTTCCCAAGCTAGAGTCGAGGGTTCGTGTGAAAGAGACAGAAGAACATGGAGTCCTGGAGTTAGTAGAAATTTTGGAAGTCCAGGCAAGTTGCATCTTTTCCCATAGAGATATCAAGAATACGAATACACAACGACTCTACAGGTGTTGAGCCTCCTTGCCCCTTATATCATTGGCCTTCTTATAAGGGCGCATCAGGAACTCATGCGACGGTTGGCGGAGGGAGTTGAGAGGGACGGATAAGCTACGGTGACCTTGGAACCTAATCTAGTGCGCCGTGTACACATGAGCATGAACAGTTTATTGATAAATCTCCACTCACAAACATCCTCCGCTAATCCATGTCGGAGTGGTCACCTTCCAGCGTTTGGAAATATACCAAGTCAATGTGATTTATTCATGAAATCAAGGAAACATTCGTTACACTTTCAAATACACGTCCAAATGCATCACACAACTGAAATAGGGAATCCCATTGCCCTTCGTCCAAGGTCATTGTCAATATCGTCAGCATCAGCAATGCCAGCGAATGCAGCTTCGGTCTGTCCCTTAGGGAAATCGGGAGGGCGCTGTGCCTTCAGGAAACAGTCACGCTGCCTTTGAACATAATCAAAATTCTGGACCGTGTAAGGTACTGCGGGTATGTACATCACTTTCAAACGAGCCAATTAAATCGCATTTGGTTTGGAGGCGGCTAAGATGATCTTACCTGCGGAATCTTCTGTTCCAGTATGTTCCTCTTCGACGGAGTGAACGACATCACAGTGCCAGAAGACGGCGTCCCCTGGGTTAACCTTGGGTACAGAAGTCATGGTCTTCTCCAGGAACAAATGTGGGTGTGACAGGGGGTTAAGGCGAGGGCCTGCGTATCCCCCCTCCCAAGGAATGATTCCGGGGAAATCCGGACTCGTCACATCTACTCGATCTTTCCAACGGATGTAAATCGACAAGTGGCATGTGCTAACGTACCAAAGACCCAATTCTTGGGATCCAGAAGTTCAGCAGAGTTTGCCGGGACCAATGGCTTGAAGAAGGGACGAAGGATGATGTAGGTGTTCGAGAGCAAGACATCTGGGAACACTCTCAATGTGCCTTGTGTAGGACCCGTCTCGCTACTGCGAGGTCAGATTCGGATCCTAGGGCAAGTGTGGTAACGCACCTCATGGACAACCAGCCTTGGAAGGTCCTAAAGACGGTCGACTGAAAGTATGCTCAGCTTGCGACTCGAACCAATGAAGGGATGAATGCCCACCTGATTGGGCCTGCCATACAGAGAGCTACGCGCATCGAGCCTGCCTTGTAAATCATAGGGATCATGTTCTCGCCACTCTCCAGTCAAAATTTTCTCGAAGCACTTTCTGAGCATCGGGTCCTCCCAACGCTCGATCGAACCTCCTATAAGGTTCGTCAGTATCTACCCAGCCAGGAACTAACTCCCATAATTGATCTCATACCATCCAGGTGGGGCGGATGGAGACCCCATTTAACGCCAGCCTTCCTAATTCTAAACCTGTCGGCGTATGTCAAGGGAATGGAGAGATCGACGTTCTCTGACTTCTTTCCCGTGTTGTCGTGATACAGGTTATTCAACCATATATTTGCCTTCAATAAGTTCGGGTTAGCCCTGGCCTGAACTTGCGGTTTAGTCCAGCTGCATGTATTGTCGTCATTGAATATTTTCTACCGTATAAATACCGGAGTCACTCACTAAAGCTGGAAAAATTGCTTATTGTCAGCAGGGATTCCTGGGGCAACCAGTGATTAGGCGTGTCATTTATTGATTGGCAAAGACTTACCTTCGACGGGATTGACGTGTACGAACTCCCTCAATGACTCCCTCCATGCAATAGCCTTCTCATCGTCTACAATATCCCTAATTACAACACACCCACGCCTCTTGATTGTATTCACCTCCTCTGCGCTCAGCTTCTCCAAGTCGTCGAAATTAACCTGTGGAATGTACTACCCGTGGTATCTCGTTCAATATCTCACAGTATTTCCGGGTCTAACTGTCTACCTACCTCAGAACCCCCTCGGTCAATTTTGTCAGCAGTGGCGACCAACTCATCGATAACCTCCTTCCATGCCTTTGTAATGCGGGCTTCAAAGTCAGGGTAGCTGGACGCAATCTCGCGCTTCAAGTCCGCGAAGCGAGGCGGAAAAGTTGCAGTGCTCGGGCTCGCATTCATCGAGGCGTGGTGGCAAGGGGTGATAAGAGCTGGGAATGTGTGTGTGCAACCCCGCACAAGTTATGGCAACATGCAATCTATTCTTAGCTTGAGGGGTTTATTTGTCCGAGAATTTCCCGCTCTTGTGGTTCCCCTAACCATCAAGGGTGGAAATATGCTTTGAAGATGAGTGACAACAGATAGGCCATTGGTCGCCTTAGAGACTTGTTTTCCCGATAATATGCCGTTTTCGAATGCCAAACCTCTGGGTCCAAGCTCTCCTCAATAAACAGAACAAACCCAGGAAGGAATACCAGGCCAGAGAAGTAGAATACGTAGATGACTATAGTAATCGGTGCAGCGCCAATCAGAGAGACAAAGGGCTCGGAACGACGGTTGGATTCAATGAAATTAATGAGAGGGAAGATTATGCGGTGGTGGAAAGGATTGCGATGGTGTCGGGAGTATTCAAGCACTATTGGCTATTCACTTTCGCGGGCCTCCACTCTGCATTTTGTTGACATTCTTAGTAGTGTTCGAAGTGGGTTTGCCATCACAAGGTGAGGTCAGTTCTTGCCTGCTGACATTAAGCGCTACGAGATATTGCCGTGGTCATCCACCATAGTCTGATCTAGGGAGATATGTGCAAGCCAAATCGTGGGGTCAGGTGGTCTGACCTCGAGAGCTTACCTGCCAGGGGTTACCTGGAAATGCCTGTAGACCTACGGTCTGCGATTAACCAATTTAGATTCAGTCGCTGTTACGAAAGGCTAACCGGCAGTCAGAACTGTATGTGCTTGTACGCTGCAGTGAGTAACCTGACTGTCAACAGTGGCCTGTACGGAAGTGGCCCGTTGGCCAAGGTATGGAATGCAAGGGGCCAGATACTTTGGACTTGACAGAACGACACCAAGAGCTCCGGTATGCGTCGGGAGATATTGAGGAAGCCGAAGTTTTGAAGGCTTGAGGCTCACTTAGCCGGAAATTGAAATAGCAGAAAAGCTTTGAGGGAATTTTTGCCTTCAATAGCAGCCCTCGGGCTTCTTGCAGATCAAGGTATTTCAGCGGGGCAGCAGAACAGCGATACCAGGAGATCCAGTGACTGGGATCCTTCAGCATTTTGCTTTGCCATATTTCAATGCAGATCTTTGAAGAGATACAACCATCCGCCCCTCACAAGGGATATCAAATTCTTATTTGGGCCTGGGGTGGATGATAGGCCACGCGGTCGGGACTTCTAGTTGTAGCCTCCTCGGGTACGACGTGGTAACTGGTAAGTAGACTCCTGGATCACCTCTGCTATCGTGTTCCTTCCGGCCATGGTGGAATCGTCGTTCAACAGCTTGTATGCGGCTCAATAGAGGTGGAGAGCACGTGCTTCGACACGTACCTGAGTTGCCAAAAATAAGCTCGCCGGAAAGGACATCCTGACGAGCAATCATTACGTGGAGGAATTATCCGTCCTCAACCACTCACAACCACCACTGTCGTTGTGCGACACTAATCCTACTGCTCACACCAGCACCAGCATCACCTGATGTTCAAGCAATGCTGCTGGCCTAGGTTGCGCAAAACTTTCTCACCTGTCATTGTCCTGCTCCTACTCGTATGGATTACACCAGTCGCCGCTGAACCAACGTCTCGCAATGACCCCTTTCGCGCGATTGCATTGCATGCACAGAAACGTCCCGATCCACCTATATGCTGCTTAAAACCTCTTCCTCCATTGGAGCCGGTTGAGGATGACCTATTACTTTCATTTGAGGAATGGAAAGCTCGGCAGCATCATGCTTCGGAGAATGCTTCCTCAACGGGCCCTTCAAGCAATGAGGCAAATAAAATTGGGAACGGAACAGGAGACGGTAGTGAGCCTGTGAATGCGGACGATGTGGTGTCACCAGCACCCGCGGCTCAGGAGGACAAGCAGCCACATGTAACCGCAAAGCCGCAGGAAGTCCCCTTACACCTTTCGCCACATTTTCGGGTCCCCCTTGTCGATCGCTTTAACTACGCCTCACTAGACTGTTCTGCACGAGTGCATAAGGCCCATAAAGGGGCAAAGCACCCGTCGAATATCTTGTCGTCAAAGAAGGATCGGTACATGCTCAGCCCTTGCAAGACGGAAGGAGGGAAACAGTTTGTAGTTGTGGAATTGTGCGACGATATCCGGATTGATACGGTGCAGCTGGCGAATTTTGAGTTCTTCAGCGGGGTGTTCAAGGACTTCACAGTCAGCGTTGCAAAGACGTCTTCGACGGATGAGGAAGACTGGACCGTTGCAGGGACATACAGGGCGAAGAATGTTAGGGGTGTTCAGGTGCGATTATTTGAGTGTAGATTGGTTCTTGATGGCTGACTTGGTCTTGTAGTCCTTCCATACGCCGACCTCACTTCGTGATTTCTATCGATACCTCCGGATCGACTTTCACTCACACTACGGCTCGGAGTACTACTGCCCCGTCTCCCTCCTTCGGGTATATGGACTTACCCATCTTGAGGAATGGAAATGGGAGCTGTGGGAAGCGGAGAGCAGGGCGAAAACGGAGGCGGCCCTGAAAGATGCACAAACGCAACGGACGACGAAGGCTGTCAACCATAGCAATCTCACCAACGATACCGTACCAATCAATGACACTGACCAGACCATTCATGAAGAAAGTGGCATGCCCTCGACGCTCGCCCTGCCCATCAACGAGACGGGCAAGGAAGTGGGGCCCTCAACGACGACGATGACCGAAAGTCCTATACCTTCAACTGACACATACCTTTCAAATGCGCCCTCCATCACCCAACCTCCAGAATTCGAAACTGCACAAGCATCCCCAGCAACAGTTGCCACAAGTTCCATCTCCTCGCTGTCCCCAACCCTTATCTCTTCCATACTCCAGCCTTCTACTACCCCACCCGGTAACGCCACGCCTAGCCCAATCCCATCTCAAGCGAAGATGAACACAACTGCCATTATCACAACCTCGACGTCAGTCAATGCGGAGCTTCCCATAACCCGCACCTCTTCTATCGTTTTAACCACGACACCACTCTCCGCATCACATCCTTTCCTACCAATCCCGGTTTCCGGTGGTGAGTCTGTTTATCGGACCATTATGAACCGGCTCGTGGGGTTGCAGAGGAACCATACACTGTATGAACAGTATATGGCTCAACAGCAGTCAATCGTCCGAGACGCTCTGAAACGGTTAAGCGAGGACATTGGTCGTCTGGAAGGCTTGGTATGTGATCTGTAATGGCTGTTGGAATTTCGAAGAGGCTGATCGTTGATTGCTCTCGAAAATGTGTAGGGGAAAGCTCAGCGACAGGCACACGAACGAGCAGTGCTTGAGTGGGAGAAACAGCGCAAGCAGTGGCAGATGGAGTATGCGCAGGTATTACAGCGGATAGAGTATTTATCGGACGATGTAAGTGATTCATATGCAGTTCCCTGTGCACATTGCTCATGCACTGACTCGGAATATTCTAGATTATTATGGAAAAGCGCTTGGGAGTTGCGCAGCTGTGCTTACTACTCGCCGTATTGGTTTTCATGGGTCTCACGCGGGGATCTCGAGGACCGATCATCGAGGATAGAAGGTATTGGCGCCCTAAACTTCAAAGCCTTAGTGTGGATTTGCCTCGTCCGTGGACGGGGAAACTAGAAGAATCTCGGATACCACAACGTGAGTTAAGCTTTTAGTTTTCACCTGATCACCAATCTCACCACACCTGCGTAGGAAATGGGGAGCATGCCGAGCTCACAAAAGCCAGTGCTGCGAATTCGGGCTCGGGTTTGTCATCTCCAGAGGGCGCTGACTCAGCTGCGTCATCATCATCGCGATACCCTTTTACAACTATTGAACTGAGTACCCCTCCTCACCAACAGCAAATGAAGCGTAGCGGCGTTGAGAAGCAGCGTCCTGAGAATCAGCAAAATGTACCCATCTTGCCGGATGGCAACGGCACGCCTTCGCGTGCACGATCCCGTACGAAGTCGAGGTCTAGGAGTAGGACATCCTCGTGGACAGGCAAGGGCATTCTAGTCCTTCCAGGTCCGTCGAGTTCTCGACAGGTTGTTGAGACCCGTGGCGGCCACTTAGTTGCTGTCACCAATACACCATCAAAGGGATCTCGCGTAGCTGGAGTTTATTCTCCTGGTAGGCCAGGTTTGGCTTCCGCTAGGACCACCACATCTGTGCCTCATCAGTGGCGAGCCATTCCGCTGCAAAGATCTCATTCGAGTCACGGAGTTCCGGGATCTATTGACATATCCTTGGCACAAACTTGGACTGGATCTGGAAGTGCACCTAAAAGCGCCCGGAGGTGGGCCAGAACGGCCCATCTACATGAGGTGAAGGGAAAGTGGAAAGAGAACGAGTCTGGGTATAGATACAGTGTATCTGGTGGTGGGATGAAAGGGATAGAAGGTGAAGGTGGAAGTGATGTTTTCGGGCGCGCTGGATCTGCTCATGCGACGACAGAGGACATAGAGAATGGGCGAGAACCGCTACTGATTCTGCATAGTGATGATGCAGACGCTGATGCCGATGGTTGGGAAAGTGCGAGTGATGTAGGCATTGACGGTATTGAAGGCATCTAAAATTGTGGGCCATTGTTCTACCGATTTGTTTCCCTAGCCCATGCTCCCAAGTCACCCCTATTCATCCCTCTTCTTGTCTACATATGTCCTTTGCATACCCTTTCCATTCCACATCCTCCGATCTTTCATTGCCCTTTTTTGTCATCACATTGTATACATTGGTCGTCTGTTTTCTCCACCATTTTATGTCACGCCTGTTAGGTTTTGCCCCGTCGGGTCTCCAAAAAGTCCTTGTCATCACAGCCTCGTAATCTTCTCGTTAGAGCTACCTAGCTAGATTCAATCCACACTGCCTGAAGTTCCCTTGAATGCCCGCGATTATTCATTCTATTTATGGGTCTCTGAATGATCATCTATCCGACTTCCCATGACTGCGATGGAACTCTGATAACCGGACCGTCCTCTCCCCTTTTTGTACCTTTCCACCGTCCAGCCAATGAACATCCCACCCTTGCCCAGTCCATGCGATAGCTGGTATGGCTCCTATTCCACAGTGTTGTGGACGTGGAAATATCTGACTTTCTCTGATATATATAAAAGGTCCCATGGGTATCAGCTCTCTTATTCCGACAGATCTCGCTTTGTTCCTCGTCGTCTTTCTAGTTCTTGTCCGGACTCTCTTGTTGTTTATCTCTCTGCGCGCTTATCCATGTCTGACCAACCAAGTGCCCCACTCACTACCCCGCTCACTGCCCCAGGGAAATGGAGCAAGTATATGCTCGAAATCTACCAGTCCAGGAAGGGGCCTGAACCACTGGGCACAGTTGACTTCGATGAGATTGAGGAGAAAGCACGAGAGAAGTTGAAGGACTATCCTGGTGAGTAGCTTTGAACCGTGGGAGCCGTTCTTTCGGAAGCACCGGCTGTGTCCCCTCGATTGGAGTGATGGCATCACTAATATACTGAGCATGGAATAATCACAGGCGCCTTTATGTATGCAGGCGGGAACGCCGGTACGCATCAGACATACCATGCTAATCGTCGTGCTTTTGAGAAATGGGGAATTATTCCTCGCATGCTCGTTGATGCAACAATTCGCGACTTGAGGGTGAGTGACGTATATACGCCTGCGCAAACTGCATTCAGAAGCATCGTGCACAGGTCAATATCTTTGGAAAGACATACTCTGCACCACTCTTGATGGCCCCTATTGGAGTCCAACGCCTCTTTCATCCTGATGGAGAGGTCGCATCCGCCAAAGCCGCTAAGGAAATGGGTATCCCATACATCCTCAGTTCTGCAAGCAGCACGACCATGGAAGCAGTGGCCGCCGCAAATGGTGACGGCGATCGCTGGTATCAGCTCTATTGGTACGTTCTTTCCCCAACATTGGCCGCGGGTAACTTCACTCATAGGTATGTCAGGCCTGGCTCTAAGGATGTTACAATTTCACTTCTCAATCGCGCAAAGGCAGCCGGTTTCTCCGCCTTGGTTGTCACGCTTGACACCATGATACTTGGCTGGCGTCCTCATGACCTTAAAAGGGCTTTCGTGCCTTTCGGTCACGGTCTAGGTATCCAGATTGGCGCGTCAGATCCTGTCTTTATGAGCCACTTTGGCAAACAGCCAATAACGGACTTCAAGTTCCGGTGGCCCTACCAAGCAGACGTTCAAGACAAGAAGATCTTGGAGGGGGATGAAGAAGCAAGACTCTTTGCTTTCCTTGGGGCGGAGTGGTTGAAGGAATGCAACTCGAAGTTCAGGTCTTGGGAAGACTTAAGGCATCTACGGGAGAACTGGGAGGGACCCTTGATCTTGAAAGGGATCCAGAATGCTTCGGTACGTGTTCCACTCAGGCTCTTCTGGGCAAGGCTTTCAGCCCCAGCTTTCCAGTTTCGGGCAAATATTTTTTGAAACTGATTCTTATGATGTCAATTGTTCAGGATGCAGAGAAGGCACTTGAATATGGCGTAAATGGCATTATAGTTTCGAATCACGGTGAGTCTGAAGTTCCTTCCGACGCTTTAATGTTTCCTTTTGGATCTCGGCCTAATGACTGGTTTTCTGTTTCTGTCTCCTATTCGCAACATAATCTGCCCGGGCGAATCGAACCACTTCCATCGGTCTAATCCACTTATAAAATCGGAACGGGGACCTCATGGTGACGACAGGCGGACGCCAAGTTGACGGTGCAATCCCATCTCTGTATGCTCTCGAGCGCATCACAAAGTCGCCGAAGATCAAAGCAGCACAGCAGTCTGGTGAACTCATCATCTTCTTCGATTCCGGAATACGCACCGGTCCTGATATGTTCAAGGCGCTTGCGCTTGGTGCACAGGCTATCCTCCGTAAGTGGTTAAATAACGACTTTCTCTATTCTTAGACGTGGTTGTCTCTAAGCTTCCATTTACCCATTCTCGTAAGCCTAGAAGGCGCGCCTTACCTTTGATTACCGAGCCCACCGATCCTCTCTCAAGGGCGATGCGAAGCCTCTCGCTTCCTAACTCCTTATCTGCCTCGTACTGATCTCTTGGTTTGGTGCTGCTGACATCACAAGCAGACGAGATCGATGTCCTGCATTCAGAACTTGTCAGCTGTGAACAGTGTAATGTACCAAAACCGCGCTGCCGTTTTGCATTTGTCGCCAGCACTCGCGGACACCTTCCTTCCCTCGTTCCCATTTCTCTCGTCTTCCCTTTTTTTAAAAAAAAAATCTAAGTTTATTGCAATAGACTAGCTACTACAAACGGGTGCACGATAGCAGTCCCCTCGTCTTCCCTTCCCAACGGCGTTGGTGCACGGGTCTCAAGCCCGCCCATCCACGGCCTTGTCATCGATCTTAACTGGCCAATGATCATGATCGTGGATCGAGTGTTTCCCTCTTTGCCACAGCAGTGTTTTTCTTGGCCGCCTTGCGAGGGCCCCCATCGGGTGTCACACCTTGACATGGCTGGGCCGTTTCCAGACCGAGTCGCGGTGGTCCGTTCTCGCACCACCCCTTGCGAATCTCGTCTTCACTTCTCCCATTCGCTTCTGTCATGTCAACATGAAACAAGTTTCCGTTACACTTCTATTGTTTCGACCATTTTTGACCACTACTTTTTTGACACTCCTTCGATCTAACAGCTTACTTATTGTCTTTCCTTCCGTCCCTTTTCGCCTAACAGTTGGCCGTCCTTGGTTGTACGGCATGATTGTTGGAGGACAGGCCGGCGCTGAACAAGTCATCAAGCACACCCTTGCTGATTTTGACAACACCCTCGCTCTCACCGGTTACCCGAATATTGCTGATATCCAAGGAAAGGGAGAGGAGGTGCTGATGAAGCTTGATTTCTGAAGCCGATACCGTATGTAGCTGTAAGTAACCTCCATCTCTCTTCGCACATCCCAATGACGTTAGGGATCCATGCGATTGGGCGTTTCCACTGACATTGAAATCTAGATTATGTATTTCCAGAACTTCAAGCCGAGCTCGCTTAAATGTATGATCATCCAAATTTCAATGCCAATGATATGTCCTCCGCGGGCTTCATTGTCTTGTCACCCGGGACCCACGACCACTCGCCCAACCTGTGCTAGCCTTTTTGGCTTTCCACCAAAGTTCTCTTTATGAACATCTCCAAATGGCAGGTCAATATTAGTGCTGAATGAGCATGTCAAGAGACGATGCTCCTCCCGCGAGGATCCGACCCGTCCAGGTGGAATTTGCAGCTCGGATGACCGGGCAGGTTCCACTGACCTTTACATCTTTCCTCTAGAAACTCCGCCATCTAAGGATTTGGACAAACTAGTTTCTTAACGACATGGGAAATGTCAAAACGCAGAGAAATGTTTTTAATGAACGTGGGAAGTTTTTGAAGGATCATCTCAACAGCCAATCTCTCCAACCGCTCGCGTTCCAGCCTTTCTCGAACTCTTCCTCAGAGAATCTTTGGATGGCCCAAGTTCGCGCTCTCTGTCGTAGAGCAAGTTCTTCTTCGGACGAGAGTGTCAAGACCTTGTGGAGAGCCTCCGCAAATTCCTCCGTTGTCTTTGCATGGTATCCTAATTGGGGGAGTTCAATAATCCTACAAAATTCACATCACACCTGTTCTCACCTGTAGGATTTCCATTAAACGGAACAACAATGTCTTTCAGAGGACCACCCGATGCATGCGTCACGGGTATCACGCCGGCGGCCTACGTAGTCGTTATTTTTTCAACCATGCGACTAGGAGGGGGAACACATGCCATGAATTCGACTACATTGATGCCGAAATGCTCATCGACCATGGTGCTCAGGCCGATGCTGGCTTTCGACAACCATTCTAGTACGACCGGGTAAGGCGCATTCACGATGATCTCCGTTTGGTCCTGAATAAGAAAGGAAAAGAGGAAAAAGGGTCATCAATGCTGACCGTTCCTGGAGGGAAGCAACACGTACCTCTATACCTAGCTGTTTCATCAGTCGCTGCAGCGCGGTGACGCGTTCGGCATCCTCGTCATTTCGGCTGCCACCGATAAGAACGAGTCGAACAGGGTCTTTGGCTCCACTCTTCTTCGCATGCTCCGGGTACCTGCTTAATAGCTGTGCAAATGCATGCAGTTGAGCAGGATGGTCTTTTTCGGGTCTGAATCCATTTGAGGATGAGTTGACGTTCCATATCGGGATCGACGGCGATCCTGAGCAGGAGACATACCGGAACTGGGCAACACTCAAAATAACGCGCTGGCGGTGATCCAAGGGAAAATTTGACATCTCTTTAGTGTCACAGGGGGGATATACTATACGGGCATTAATGACCTGCTCTCCCGTTTTCGGTGATGTCACTGCATTTAGGATACTGAATGTGGCAATAGGGGGTAACAAATGAAGTGCATCCAGGGCGAAATCGCTGTGTTGCAAGATGGAATCGATATGGTTTTTGGTCCAGGATGAATTGACCATCAGGAATGAAGCAGTGTGCAAAGACGAGGAGTAGTAGTACATGAAGATGCGATAATAGCTGGGCGCGATTATGTCAGTTGGTGGCTGGCATGTAAAGGATATGCGCCTCACAATAGCTTAGCCTTACTCAGCACAACGGAGGAAGATATTGTAGAGGCGTTTGTATGCCACTGCTTGCGAGACCGAATGCGGGCGAGCATATCGGTGCTAATAGTAGGATAGTGGACATAGGCACCAACAGGTATGCGGCCAAGGATGGAGGCGACCTGGAATGTGAACGCATACCCCATTGTATCTGGAAGCCAATGAATGAACTTGTGATGTTAAAGGGTAGACGCTACGCACCTATGTACAAGTCGGGTATGAGAGCTGACATTGCCTCCCATGCGAGATAAATGGAACCCAGGCTCTGACCAAGGAGCGTGAAATATGGCCATTGCGAATCTTCAACCCACCTCCTGGAGCGGAGGAAGACGAAATGAATCTCGGATGGGTCGAGCTGGATGTCGAACCTGGCCTAGGAACACTATTCAACCACCCAACACTTCAGCCATCGCAGGAGGTGCATACCTTGACTTTGTCTAGAATTTGCTCCTTGCTTGCGTATATGTCACCACTGTACACGATGCTGATAATTCCTGATTCGTTTCGCTGCAGGGCAGCAATGGCTGTCCATAGCACACGCTCCCCGCCACCGCCCGCGTTACTGTCTTTCAGTTAGAATCAGATTTACGCAAGTATATGGCGCAAGGTACTCTCAGCTCACCAATAAGGATGGAAGAAACCTATCAGCTTTCTCTGTTCCGTCGGCGGGACCCCAAGGTGCTGGAGGACATTCCTGCGTCGTGTAACGTTGGTTTTCCTCAGAAACCACGCATATATTTGCAAGGTATTCCAGAAGATAATTGAAGTAGACAGGCTCAGCAGGAATAAGAATAAAGCCAACATGATTACTGGTAGCAAGGGGACACTCAGGACGTTTGCTTGACCCGAGGTCAACGTGGAGGACAGCCCATACGCGTCACGTAAGTCACATGTTGGGTCATGACCGTCACGGTAGTCTCTCCCCTATCTCTCTCCATGATATGCCTACAAAAACATTCCGAGCCCCCACGGATAGTCTGTGCCTTCTGGATGTTAATAGTTACTAGCTTGATCTGGGTGCCATGTGATGTAAAAGGGGATCTCACGATCTCAGGGTTCCACAAGTTGCCCTCATCGAAATTCACCAGAGACAAGGCTGTACCCCAGCAACTGAATCCCCAACTCCTCCTTCAAAGGTCTGGACCCTTGGCTTGGAGAAATGCTCATAGATGCAGATACCCATCTTCTTGTGCACCATCTTCGAGGTCTTGGCTTCAAACCCAGTTCCGTTTGGACAGCATGAGCTCGGATATAAAACTGTCCTTCGTACCCAATCTCCTCCCCCCTTCCTCCTCACAGTTCTAACTCGAACAACATATGGTTGTCGCGAACCCCATTGTGCTTCTCTTCACCCCTTTCAGTGCTATTAGTAATGGGCTGCCTCTAACCAATGGCACCGTCACCCGAGGTACGTGCAATGCCTCTAATCCCTGGCTCTTTTGATCCTTTCATCCTTAAGGCGTTTCATATACTGCAGAACAGAGTTCCAACAATCGGTACCAGTCTGATATCATCATCCAAATCGTCGTTGTCCTGTGTGCGTAGCCTCTACCCAGTCATCTATCTCTCTAAGTGATCTGGATGACTTCCCTTCACTTAGCTGTGGTGCTCCTCGCCTGCATTCTCCTTTGGATCTTTTATAAACACCCGTTCAGGAATGCAGCCAATACGTCCAACCGCGCAAGCAATAGGGGCATCCCTGGACGATTACAGCCGGCGACGATGACCGCCGAAGTCTCAGATAACCCCACTCGACGCCCTCCCCCGCAACAACTCAACATGGTTCCTCGTCGCCCCGAGATGGCTTTCGCTAAACGCGGGAAACCCGAAGCTCTTCCTTGACATTGGCCTGAGTGGGTCTTTCTTCTAAATGGCGTTTGCCAGTCATGACTGACGACGACCCAGCTGTTGGATATATACCCGTCCGTAACCACGATGAGCTAGAGAGGAGGTGGCTCAATGCTTCTGTCTATTTAGTTGGATACCCTGACGGATAACGCGTATATGTAACACAATGTACTCTCTCCATGAATTTTATGCCAACCCCGATTCTCGACGCGAGTCTGTGTATTAACCAACCAGTCTAACAACGTAACGAGACTACATTAACCTGGCGCGGAGGATATGCCTAGTAAGTATATATCAATTTGGAATTGGGGGCGAAATCCGCCACAAGTGATGAATGTTCCGAGGCTGGTGCTGCTAAACCCGATCTCATGGGGGGCTCACAGGCTCTCAGAGCTGCTCTACGTCCCGAACCCGCCCAGGACAACATCCGCCTTAACTTCCACTCGCATCATCACCGGTATGGGTGGATTCTGAAGGGTTGTATGTAGGGTCCTGCCACCCGTCAGGGTCCATCGATACGAAGGTTGGGGCAGGGACGGGTGGAAACTTCGAGCAGGGAGCAAGGGGCATATGGCATTTGACGGCACTTCTGCGATACGCACGATTCCTCGACCCATGAGGAATGGTCCGAAATGAAGCCGATCCGGCCTGGTGTCGTAACTAGTTGACGGATTAGTACATTGTAGTGATGAACTGCTTTAATCCAAGAACTGAACTGGATGGTGAGTTAGACCTGTTCACAGAAAGCATCCTCTCTCGGAACGCAACTTCGCGCTTTCGTTTGCGATCGCACAAAGAATGAGTGCTCTTGAGGCCCGTTGCGTGGGGGAACAATTAAAAAGACATAAACAAGATCTCTGCCACATCGATCACATTCGTATCAGGATCATTGGAGACTTGCAGTCACTTCTGATTATATCCTACCATTCCTTCTGATACTCTCCCAAGAAAGGTCTACTAGAACCACACGGCTCCTGCAGAGGCTGCAAAATTTTTCCGAGGGATGAGCGTGCTTAGTTTGCTTGAGGTATGTCATGCGACTTTGAAGAGCTCGTCTGACTCACGACCCAGTTTTAGCACTCACCGGAATAGCCAGATCTAGCTTCCTGAGAACATCCTTATCTCCCATGGCGGTGTTGGCTGCGTTCGGTTCATGTTGGGCGTTCTACTGTGGCACTTCTTCGCTCGAAATTGCCGGTTTCTTGGTTCGAACCAACTCTCATCAAGCCATGTGAATCGTTCCTCATGAGGGCTTCTTGGGACTTATGGATCTCGCCCTACTCCGGAATCAAGGACACAAAGTTCTGAGGTTTGCGGTGACAAAATGGTCAGTTCTGTACCAACCCATTAATCCGGCTCTTCCTGTTTCCTATTTGCCTCACACTTCAAGAAAACAGTAGTAAAAACGATAACCCACATTACGATGCCGCTCTCCGTCGCCCCAAGTAATGTTGTGGCAGTCAACACGACTGGACAACAGAGCATATGCACCCCTCCCCTCAACCCCTTTCACTTCTTCATCTCATGCCTCGCGGCTACTCAAGACATCATCCCTGAGGTTGTTTCGCTTGGGGCAAAACCTTTGCCAGTCGCCGGGGGAGCCTTGATTGGTACGTAGCTTTCGTGCGTCGACCTCCAATCCTAGCTCATCCTTCCTCGAGTCCTCGCCGCCCTTGTTGTCCTTGTGGTAGTAATTTTGAGGTCACTCCTCAGTAACCACATCAGATTCCCCAACACAATCGATCTTCGTGGAGTCATCGTTGATGAGGTGACACTCCCCACTGCTGCAATGGCTGCCAGAAACTCCAGCTCTGGTTCCGCTCTAGCGACAAAACCTCCACACGGCGGAAACATGAGGTTTCTGACTGGCAGTGGACGACGTCGAACCTGAGGTGAGCTGATGCTTGCGCTTCATTATCTGGTTGCTTGTCTCACAGATGACAGTAGGTAACCCGCATGGGTGTGATATGACATGGTGGGAGGAAGAGCTTATCATCGCGGCGAGCAGACAGTAGACCTGGGCGCATTCATCATTTTACACTTGTAATTTTACTATCGTAGACTTCACATCTTCGCAACACGGACTCTTACACATTCATTATGTTATGCTCTCAAAGGTTACGCATACCAGGCCTTTACGCTTCGCAGCTAAGCTCAATCGGCGATGCCTAAAAGTTACTTCCCCGAAATCAAAGTGCATCTTCCTGCGGCACGGCGAGAAAGACAAGGCGGGTATTGCGTTTCAGCGCCAACGCCACAGACGCCAACTGCATCCCGTGTCGTTGCTGTGCCCTCATTTCACACCATTGTACCTTTCACAAGCTCCCTCTTGCTAAACTGATGCAAGGAAGAACGATCCTGACGTGATTGCCGCCTATCTTTCTGAGCGAAAGAAGAGTCGGCTGGTCCTTCCATCCGATCGGTGGCTTTTGTCTGAGCTACGGTAAAGATCTGTTTCGCGTCACGCGTTCTTGGGCCTTCTCGGAGGTTGCATGCATACGACTTTATTAAAACAATAGAGGTGCTCATATCCAGGGGAAACAAGTATCACGGGGACTCACCACTACCGTCAAAGATACTAGGCGAAGGACAAAGAGTGACGTACGTTGGATCTAGTCCACCCGAGTAGGAAATTGAAAAAACCCTGAGTATTTCAAACCCCGCGACGGTTCAGGTTTCTAGTTTCAAGTACTTAACACAGAAGTTTCGAGTTTCCCGACATCACTTATAACTGTTCTGCACGGATACCTATCTTGGGGCAATCTTGTCTCACGATGCACTGCGCTTGCGGGGTGCGCTTTCCTAGCTGGCATCTCAGCCCATCCTATCTCCCAACAATCCTTCCTAGCAGAACCGTCCCGGGACGGCACTGGACCCTTTGACTTATGATGACACCTGTGGAGTTTTAAGTATGAAGATGCTCGACAATCTGTGAGTGCTGCGCAGGGCCTGGGATCTATTCCGCTTCTAATGTCACCAACAGGTTGAGGAATCTGTCGTACTCTAAATGGAGGGGATCCGTGACAACAGCTGTTCCTTGAGAACAACGGCCCAATCATATCTCTCCCAGCACAAAATCAGGCTATCCTCGCTATGTGAATCCAGGTAGACCACAACAATACGTGAACACCCCCCCCCCCCACATTGAAAAAGCTGTTTAAGCCCAGGATCTTGCTTTACTTCCAAACCGGTTCCTAGGATCGCTCACCAGCTGTAGATGTCCGAGCCGCTTGCAGCAAACTTTGGTCACAGAATTCTTGACTTTTCGTTCTCCTCCCCTACTTCTTGTCTCTGTCCGTTCAAGCTCAGGATGACGCTCCAACACTATCTCACTTTGTTCCTCGTTGAAGCCGGTATAAACAGCTTTGCGGGCATCCAGGCCGTTCTCGGAAATGTCATTGCGAACACCACCACCATCACCCAGGGTGTGCCCGGCTCTGGCCATTGCTGTAGTATTTTTTTTCGCTCACACCTCGCACAGCACCAAACCACCCCGTCCCCTCCAACACAGCTACTCACTCCTACGTCCCCGTGTGGAAATCGTTTGTCGTTCCAATTGTGGTTGTAGCTGGTGTGTTCCTTGTGCCACTCCCCATCCACCATTTGCTCATTTGTCCTTTCGTTAAGGGATCATTTGCACCGTCCTATATCTCGTGTTGACTTGTTATAGGAAACCATTTGGGGAACGTATTCGCCCCCACTTCTCCAGGTTCCTGCTTGGCACGACGCCTATCCTTGAAGGCTCCTCGGCGGCAGATGCACTCGAGATGGGCATTCGCTCCACCAATCGCTCCCGTGCTGCATATGACCAGGGTAGAGATCGGCCGTCTCGTAACGTTTCGGTGAGTGACACTCAATTGTCCCATCTACTCATAATGCCGATGGATGTTTTTCTGACAGGACATGCAATGGTAATCTACCCTCAACTCGGATGCGTGCTGGCTCTTAACTTTACAAGGGGCTTGGCCAATGATATATAATAGACCACGCTCGTTCTAGTGTACCTTACCATTAATTCTGTCCAAGCATTGCTGCCCCGGGTCTGAGCATTATCATACCAACAATCTCGTATATCAGTGTCAATTCCGGACTTGCGAGTCACACCTACCACATCCATGTCTTCTATGGGGTCACTAATGTTGTTGTTTTCCATGACTCATCCCGTTGACTACATCCGGCTGACCATTGAAGCATATGGTCGGAAATAATCTCAAAAGAGGTTTGGCCAATACCACCCTACCAGCCACTTCCAAGCTTGTAACTGGGCCCCAACTGAGGTGGGACACGATTCTTCGTTGTGTAGTATTGAGCCCCTGTAAAATCGCACGTAGATCTAGAACTGGGTCCTTAGAGAGACCTAGACGGATGGAACTGAGTGGCGCAGAATAACTTTGCTGGCTAGTTCCGAACTGGAAGAAAAATAAAGGAACGTGACAGAAGTCACGCCCACTCCCGTGTCCCAAATACAGAATACCAGGTGTCCGAGTCAGTTCTGTCCCGTAGCAAGGATCCTGCCGTTGAACAGCATTCTGGTATAAACCCTCAAGTTATGTCGCCCCCTCTATCGTCCCCCAACTTACCCACTTCTTCCCTCTTTACCATTCAATCACGAGGAAATCCATGGCACGCAATGCTGCCCAGCGCTTAGATGCTCTTTCTCTGTTCTCTGTATCCATCGTTATTTTGTACTATTCCATGCCCGTCGTGGGCTATGTCGTCAAGCAGAATCACGTTCGCGAAGGTATGCTCACAGCTCTCATCTTTCTGATCGGCGTCTCACAAATTCATAGTTCAGAAACCGGATGCTGGGAATGACGATGCTGTGATAGGACTAGCTATACAACTGGTCATTGTGGGGGGTGCGTTCCTGCGATGCTGCGACTATCTCGGGCTTGTCACTCATCCATGGCTCTTCCCTAGTCACCTGTTCCCTCATCCTCCTACTGATCTGGTATTTCAGGAGATCATTCAATGATACATGGAAGAGAGCCGATACCCTCATGCCCGTCGCTAGCCACCATCCACCATCCCCTGTGGCCGCCTCGAGCATTGGTGATAATGCTCCTCCCATTGCGCCGCACCTTAGACCGGGCCACCTGGGCAGAGACACAACGGGCAACAGCACGCTTTATGCTAGCCCAACGATACCCCCTCCCATCGCGACCCGCACAAGGGCGTAAATCTCCCTGCGGCCTGGCATGGATCACTTTGACCGCTGTCCGCCCAGAGTGTCATTTACTATTCCCTTCGTTACGCAACTGTATTATATTCCGTTTACGTTGCTCGCGTTTGTGGTTATCTTATCATTGGAATGGATGTTACAACTTTTGTAGCAAGAATTCTTGTGTAGTGGAATCCAGGGCATGATCTGACAGAGTTGAGGAAATAGTACTTTTGGTAGTGTCCTAGGGTGTAGTGGCAGCAGAAGGGGCAATAGTATCACAAGCATTGATCTGCCCAATGATCCACATTGATAGCAGGAGGCACATTGGTTGGATATGGTGAGGACAAGGCTGTCATAGAGTGTTACAAATATTTATTCCAAGAATACTGAGGAGACTGGAGACCAACCATTCAAGGAATGGGAGCTGATGAGGTGCATGATAGTAAGCCTGTGGCAGGAGATGATGGAGTTTAGGCAGATGCTAGATTGGGAGATGTATGAGAAAGTAGACAAAGCATGCTGGTATCACAGAGTCTACTTCCCCTGTGATGACAACCTGTGATGATGGACTTATCTTTCCATGTTGAGACATTCTTCTTCTATATTCAGAACAAGTATCAATTCCATTCCCCTTGTTGTACTTGTATTGCATCAATTATGCTTACCCCTGCAGACTTTCTTCTCTTACCTTATGCACCTTTTTCTCTCTCATCTAGGTTCTATGTGTTACCTCTTATGTTTTCCTACTATAGATTTTCCTCCTCCTGTTTGTCTCTTACATTACATTTGATCTACTTCCTTAAGTCACTTAGACTAGTATATGTACACCACCTGGACCTGTAGATTAGCCAAGTCTAATCTTAGCACTCTGTTACCTCCCACCTCAACCAAGTCATCTCCAGTCAATTTAACCATTAAACATACATTCCTCTTTGCCCTTGTGAAAGCTTCCTCTCTGGCTTTTTATCAATGTTGATCCTGTGGAGTGTGCAATCTATACAAGTTTGCTGCCTAGAGACTACATGAACAGCTACCCAAGGTTAAACTGAGCAGACCTGTATGGGACAAGGATTGCTGCTCACCCTTCTTACAAGCATAGACCCTAGCTTAGACATTGCCCAACCAAAGAAGAAACCTTGTAACATTACAGGTCATTGTCACAAGGGAAGTAGACTCTGTGATACTAGCACACTTCATCCACTTTCTCACACATCTCCCAATCTAGTGTTTGCCTAAGCACCATCATTTCCTACCACAAGCTTACCCTCATACACTTCATTAAGTCCCATTCCTTGTATGGTTGTCCTCAGTCTCCTCAGTCTCTTTAATATTCTTGGAGTGAATACTTGCCACATCTAGAAACCAAGGTTTATCCAGAAATGTGTGGAGGGTTTCCAAGAAATTCTCATATTTCTATCTGAGTTGGATCAGGGAAACCCTGCATATTTTCAGGAGTCCTTGTTTACCTCAATCAGTCCCAGTCATTCTCATGCATCACATCTGTCCTTGGGATCAATAGATTCATCAACCCATCATAGATCATCCATTTTTATGTGTTTCCAGCAAACCAGCTGGGATATGAGTGTTAGTATATGTGCCCTAGAAGCCAGAAGCAGAGCAGACAAGTGTAAACACATCAGATCCACGAGGACTTATCCACATGTCATGTATACTATCCAAAGCAAAGCATAAAAAAAGTTCATAGAGCATCACATTTGCCACAGAATAAAAATGCTCATTATGTAAGGGATATTTCCGGTGAGAGTCGAATGTGCTGCATGTGTCCACCAAAAACAATAGAGCATTGCAAAGCTAAAAAAAAGAAGAAAACAGAAATATAGAATGATAGACATAGAATTATTGACCCCCTAATTGAAAAGAGCCACAACCAGCACCATATCTCCCTAGCGTACCGCTGCCATCTTACCCAATCTTCCAGTTTATGAACCAGAATAGTCAGGTGGCGGGTCATTTTGCGACTGCGACACCCCGAATGGGCGCTTGTTTGACCCTGTTGGTGTCGAGAAGTCGGAGTGATTAGCTTGCTCAGATCCACCTGCACCACTCGTGTTTCCGGACAGAGTGCCAACTGAATCCAAATGATAGTGTGGCTGGGGTTTTCTTTGGAATGATATAGGAGTGGTTAAATTGAATGGTGTCACTGATATCAGGTCACTTGTCTGGTCTGCAAATGGGGGGGACGGGTTAACCGAAACATAGGGTAGCGTAGTCTGAAATGTATCAGACTTAGAGGGTTTGTTGGATCGTTTCCGGAGAATATACCAAGCAAGGAGGATGAGGAAAACGAGGCCTAATAACCCCGCCAAGACTCCGCTGGCAATAACCCCTGCAGGGGTTCCCAGTGCCGGCGCTGTGCTAGAACCAGTGGCTGAAGGCTCCGGGGTGGCAACTCGACTCGATGTGGACGGTTGAGTGCTTCCGCTACTAGTAGCGACAGCATTATTTTCTCCGGAGGTCAACGAGAAATTCCCTGTGACAACCAGATAATCAAGCCAGAACTTGCCGGGGGACTGGATGACAATTTTAAGTGTGTGAGACCCAGTGTCCAAGGGCGGCGACTCGTAAAACTGGACACGATATTGGGTAACATCAGTGGGCTGGGCGCTATAGCTAACCGGTGCGCCTGAATCAAGAATGTACTGGGTTGTAGGGTTGGCCGGCCCAAATGACGTTGGGGATATAGTCCCGACGACGGCAATACGAGAACCTGACGGTTGAGCATGTCAAGGATGCTGCAACGACGACATTGTGTTGGGAGCTCACCAAAGAATGTTATCTCAGCACTAGCACCGACATCTACCGCACTCATTGTCGTGTTCATAAACTCTTCGACCGATCCCAGCCAAGGTGACCAGTCACTTGTTCCTTGCCTTGTTTCGGAGTATATGATCGAGGGGTCACGATCGTCGACAAAAAGCTGTCGCGAAGAGGACATCCTTATGAGAGCAGGTCCCCGTGAACTAAGGAAAAAGTGAGCGAGAGGGGACTTGGACGAGGAGGGATAAAGGATGATTGGCCTGGGACACGGCATGTGCATCTCGAGTCATGCCGTACCCGGGCAGTAAGGCAGTGTCAGAGGAACAGGTTCGGCAGCAGTGAGAATATCATTTGTGTGCAGGGAGTGAACGTAAAAACTTCATTTAACAAACACCAGAACAGGTATGGCGTAACAGGCAACCCTGGAAAAGCATCACTCATGGCAACTTTCGTCAATCATTCGTTGCTGATCGTTAATGAATGCCACAGGATATTAAAAGAATGCTACGCATCACGGTCAAAATACCACTTTGTGCTCTCCCTTGCTTTGCTCCTCACATCAAACGTCATATCAGCCGAAGGTGCCGAGCTCCAGAGAGGAACCCAAAGCAGGCTATGATTGCATCAGTAAATCCATACTTCGCCAGGCAGGCATGTCAAGTACCCAAATATGTATCTCTTGCTATACGTCGAATGAGAACACGAAAAAAGTTGGGAATTGTACCTAAGGTATGCAAGAACAGATGGGGAAAGTATGAGACCGAAATAACAATGGGAAGGGGAAAAGCGCAAAGCAGGGGGGAGCACAAAAGGGGGTGAAGCATGGTACGGGAGTATTTCTCGGGCCATTGAGCGATAACTATTCGGAACAATTACAATCAAAAAACACGTCTGTCGAGAAAGTAGCTTTACTCGAAAAAGAGTGACAGAATGGGGAGGGACGGAAATAGGATAGGTGATGCCAGACCCGAAGTCCTCCCGATATGCGACGTCCGAGGCCTATCAACCCCTCGGCCCTTCATCAAAACGTGCAGATGGCAAGCCGTACTGCGGATGAGGGCTAGGGCTCAGGCAAGCTTCACCGATCACACTGGCGCCAAGGGACGGGACGACCGGCGTGGTCAGATTCACCTATGTTCCACATATTTCCTGTCCCTGTGCTAGAGCGTACAGGCTACGAGTACTTGCTGAATCCGAGTAATATTTAGCCTGAGACGTGCCTCCGAATGGCGTAGGTTGGTTGCGGGTTACTTGACTGACTTGGAGGTTTCGGATGGGGGGATGTCTGGGTGGGAATGCTCTTGAGTTGATCTGAACGATTTCTAAACAGCCTCCGGCGAATGTACCAAGCAAGGAGCAGGACAAGGCCAAACTTAAGGTGGCTCCTAAAACTTCACTGGCGATGGTCGTTGCAGAAGAATGGGACTCCTTGGGTGCATCGCTAGAGCTTGCACTCGAAGGTGACGGAGTGGAAGCGGAAAGCCGGCTTGAGGTAGAAGTCGGAAGCTGAACTGCGGTACCCGACGTCGTCTGAGTACTTTGGCCAACAGTAGTAGGATTGCTCTCTGCGGGGGATATGGAATAATTCCCGGTGATGACCATGTAATCAAGCCAGAAGTGCCCTTGGGATTGTATGACAATCCGGAGGGTATGAGGGCCACCGCTCAAAGGCCGTGACTGGTAAAACTGAACTCTGTACTGATTGTCTTGGCCGGCTTGAGCATGATAGGTGATGGGTGGCTCAAAATCAAGAACATATCGGGTAGAGGGCTCGGAATTGCCATCCTGGTTCGCTGCGGATATAGTGCCGAAAACGGCGATAAGAGAACCTAGAAATGGCCAAGTCAGGAGCCATGTAGCATTTATGCAGTGTTTAATGACCCACCGGAGAATGTAAGACCGACGCCGGCGCCGGCGGAAAATGCGTAGGATGTCGTATTCATAAACTCTTTACGCCCCAGTGCTCACCCAGTCGTCAGTTCCCGATGTCGACGAGAAATAATTGAGCGAGGGGTCGTGGTCGTCAACGAGAAGTTGGCTGGGAATATATGACATTACTAAAAATTCCAGTCCCAATGAGGGGAGAAGGTTGTTAAACGGTGAGGAGCAGGAGAACACAGTCCCGGAAAGTCTGGTTTGCTTTATGGACACTTCAACCGCCAGGTTAAAAGGACCGCCACTTGAGAAGACTGATGAATGCTGGTGCCATTTTTAGTCCCTACAATGCATTGTTCTCTGCAGGGAGTGGCCAGCTGCGTGCACCGACAGGGTTGGTCATCAGTTCAGGTGTCGAGATGTGAGAACTGAAGTCGACCTACCAGCTCCGAGGTGAAATTCACTCTCATCCACACCGTCCACAGAATGGGCATAACGGCTGAGTCACAATCTCCATGCTAGCGAAGATTGCAAACCATCCCACACGTTGCCGGGGCGGGCTCGAGTTGATTTTATTGAGGCAATTGATTGAGCAACACAAAGATCACAGGCAGGAGGGCGATGTTTCAGTTGAGTACAAATCTGCATCCTTGTGACGGTTCCAGAAATCACGGAGTAGCGGTCCTTCTCTGGGTTTAGCATCCTAGCCCGTCTCATTTCAGCACCAGACAATGTAGTGTCGCACCATCCCCGTATAAAGATGGGGCATCGACTGAACACGGGACGTTGTTAACAACAGTGACTCCCTTATGAGGATGAGTTCGGTCTGGCTGGATAGAGAACAACAGATCCGTGTATGAAAGGTGTAAATGGTCTCAAGTGTAGACAGTTCAGGTCCATCATACTCGCAATCCTAAGATTTGGACAGTCGCAGAAAGAGGTGAACGAAGCAGTAAAGCAGGTGTGAGAGCAGGTCACCGCAATTGGATCCAGGTCTGGAGTATTCCGATGCGACTTTCTTCCCGGACGCCGCGGTTGAGAAAACGATTATACTTGCTTAAAACTGTTCTGAATCCTTGGCGCTAGGGAGAAGTAAAGGTGGAAAATGATGGCAGAAGACTCAAGATTTTTACCCCCAAACGCCCGCCAAGCTATTCGGGTGTGTTAGAGCAAAGACTGAAGTTGACCTCCGGCTTGATGCCGATACTCGTTCTCAAAAGCTTGCTGTAATAGGACGTGCAATTCCTCCATAGAAAATAATCTCTATGTCAACCCTGATAATCGATGGGTCATTTTGTCGCGCCTCAAGACATTTAGCACCATGAAACTAGAGGATATAGCAAAGCACAAGTCAGTTCGGGTTCCACTCTCGAGGCTAGCTGCCCTGATCCGGGGCAATGCATTCCAATGTTAAGCCAAGCGGACTTGGCACACCTTTGCAAGACGATCATTTATAAAGTGACGCGAGGAGATACGCACGGACAGGGTGCATCATTGATATATTTCATTATCCAGTGGCGAAGCTCACCCCTTAACGGAAGGTGTGGGAGGACCTGGTATCAATTTGGCTGCCTTGTAAAGCCTTCACATGTCATATGGCTGGTATCAAGCGTTGCCAATTCCATTTGGAAGAGTATACAATATACGGTACAATCTAGGGTGCAATCATCATGAATTTAATCTGAAAGGAACCTGGCACCACATTCAAGAAAAAACCCTACCGCCGTGTACAATAGGCTTCGTTGTGGCCTATCAAGTTCCTCCACCATCTCCATTTGATTATTCAACGTGAGGATTGGAACACACAGGCGGCAGATCGCATGGTGTTGAGGTGGTGAGGCGGGGAGCGAGGTCGGATCCACTCGTACTCTTTATAATTCTAGCCATTGCGCCATCATTGGCATCCAAGCGATGTTGACGTGACGCGGATAACGTGAACGGTGTCACCAGCTGGCGGCTGGTAGACTGACATAGTGGAAGTCGCCGCGAGTCGGGGACCGCATAAGGGACGGGATTCCCAAATTTATTCCATCGTTTGCCAGATCGTTTTCGACAAAGGTAGCGAATATACCAGGAGAGGAGGAGAAGAAGGACGAGGTCAAGGATACCCTCTAGGATTTCGCTGACAATGGTTCCTGTGGAAGAATCCGACCGCTGGGTCGTACTGCTAGAGGGGGTAGCCGAGGGTTCTGGCGTCGGGGTGGTGCGGGGCTGATATGAGGTGGATGTCAAGGCACTTTGGCTAATGAAATCATCGCCGGACGGCATTGAAAAGTTCTCGCTGATGACCATATAATCAAGGTAAAAGTGCCCCATCGTCTGGAGGACGATTGCGAGCGTGTGATTGCCAACACTCAAGGATGGCGATTGGTAGAACTGCACTTTGTACTGATTGCTTTCGATAGCTTGGGCATGGTAGCTGATGGGTGGAATTGAATCAAGGAACTATTGGGTCGTTGGTTCGGACCTGCCATCCGGGTTCGCCGCGGATATAGTGCCGAAGACTGCGATGAGAGAACCTGTAAATGGTGGGGTTAAGAACGATATAACATTGCAGTGCTCCAGAGACTCACCAGAGAACGTGATTTTGAGACCAGAACCGACATCCTCTGCGTGGGATGTTGTATTCATAAACTCGTTCCTTGATCCCCGACGCGTCCAGGCATTAGCCTCTGGTGTCGGTGAAACAATATATGATGGAAGCGTCGCGGTCATCAACAAAAAAGTTGGCGCAGAACGGACATTTGATTTCCGGCCCAAAACTCTCCAGCGCTGAAACGACTAACAGGGAGGAGAGAAGATAGGAATTTTGAACAGAGGAAGGGGCGCCGTTGCGGGGAGTGCATAGAGTCTTATGAACGATAAAGCCACCATACATTGTCGACTCGTGAACTCGGTTGACAACGAAAAGCCTGAAGTATTGTTGATGTGAGCTCCCATCGACGATGTATTGTTCTTTTCAGGAAACGAGGTTACAGGCGTTGCCTTGGTTGTTCGTGCAAGTATGCATCAAGGTGTGAGCCTTGAAATTGACCAGACAGTTCAGGCCCAAGTGACGTGTTCACAATCTCGAGAACTTGAAGGGTTCCCGCAAAGTTACACGTGAAACTGGGAAGCGGAAGCGGACGATCACGACATGTCACAAGTATCCTCGGGGGGCTCGAGTGCCTTCCCCACTGACGCCATCATCTCATATCCCACCACTCTTCCTTGTCCCTTTACGTCCGATCTACTATCAACTCCGGCATCATACAACGTCGCTATACGGACTTGGACAACGATGGTGGCCCCTAGTACGAAACGTGCAGTATTTGAAGGTGCGAATTTACCGGGCTTCTAGCGGTCCGACACTCAACGAAAATTTGGTCTGTCCAGTTGCACTCTTTTTAGCATCTCAAGTGCGTTGAAGTGTCTATGTTTCCCGTTATATTTATTGAGTGGATTACCAAGGCAGCCCTGTTCTACACTGTCCGGGTCCGTCCGTTCTGTAATGCTGTTAATTTGCCGTTTTATTCTAACTGCGGATTGACGTTCAGTGGGTCATTGACACCGTAACGAGTCCGGATAAGAAGGAGGAGGTCAAAGAGAAGCAACTAGAAGCACTGAAGCGACTAGGTCACTCTGGTTTAGTGTTGGACGAGTACGAGAGTACGCATCTCTACCACTAGGATTCCTTGCTTCGAGCATTTAACCCTTCTTCAGAAAAAGTGGCAAACGAGGTTATCCATCCAGATGATATCAATGTCCGCTTTTCAGGTACTCTCCCTGAGCGCGTTTCGTCTATAGGAGTACTGAACCGAGGCCTGTTAGATATTGGTGGACTCGACAACATCATATCTTCTCTGCGAGAATCTGTGATCTATCCCCTCCTTTATCCAAACCTCTTCACCTCATCATCATCCCTACTCGGCGCTCCAAAAGGCGTTCTATTATTCGGCCCTCCAGGATGTGGGAAGACTATGCTCGCTAAAGCCCTCGCTAAGGAGTCAGGCGCAACATTCATCAACATCGCTGCATCCGTACTTACAAACAAGTGGTACGGCGAGTCTAATAAGCTCGTAGCGGGCCTTTTCAGTCTCGCAAGAAAGGTGCAGCCCAGCATAATCTTCATAGACGAAATAGATTCGTTCTTGCGGGAAAGGACAAAGGGAGACCATGAAGTGACGGGTATGATGAAGGCCGAGTTCATGACGTACGCCTCATTTATTCAAACTCCCGGTTGATCATTTGTACTGACTGCTTGAAATATGAACAGTCTCTGGGATGGCTTGACATCAGCAACCGACCGGATACTGGTCCTCGGTGCCACGAATCGACCAAACGATATCGACTCTGCTATCCTCAGACGTATGCCCAAGCGATTTGCTGTCGGTCTACCAAACTACGAACAGCGATTAAAGATCCTAAATCTTGTATGTTTTTCTTCAAGTATTCCTCTTATTCCAACTAGCTATCTGACCTGGGAATCAGATGCTGAAGGACACCCAACTCGCGCCAGGTTTCTCCATGGCAGGACTAGCAGAAATCACCGAAGGTCATTCCGGTTCCGACCTTCGAGAATTGTGTAGAAACGCTGCTATGGTGCCAGTACGCGAATTCATGAGAAGTGCGGAAGGTAATGAGGAGTTGTTGGCTAAGGGTCAACTCGAGGTGCGATTCAAGTTCCTCTTTCTTACATGTCACCCACTTACTCGTCCTATGATTATATAGGGCTTCAAGCTACGGCCACTGGTACTCGAAGACTTCTTCGCACATGATGGCACAAGCCCACTACCCCCGCCCGTCGTGAACGTTGAAGACCTTGCACGATTAGTAGAAGAAGAAAGTAATCGTAATCTCGAGTAGATCCTGGCGTCATATTCCTCCATTTGCCTCGCACACGAACGATGTGCTATTTTGCTATCGTGTTGCCCCGGCTGTAGCCTCACTTGCGTCGGGCTCTACCAATGTACACCATGCAAAACTAATGTCATAGAACCACCACTCGTTCCTACTACGCTGTACCACATAACTCATTCTTAGCATAAGTAAGACTTTGGATACGTTAATATTATTGTTATCGCTACATGCGGTTGGGTTTACGGGAGTTGAACAAAATTGACGGTGTCAGGTAACGTGAATATTTCAACGGGAGCCACTATGGGCTATTGTTTGCTGGAACAGAATTCAATGTAGTAATGGGTAGTTGAGCCAAATCCGCAATGGATGCTCGCAGGCTTTAAGGCGTGTCAGTTTGAAGATACTCCAGGCCTCGCTGATCGCTTCACTGAAATCAACATAAATAAATGAATCACGACGCGAAGGGCGTCAGCATGCTCTCATTGGAACACGTCGGGGCAAAGGGGCCATCGACTTTGATCTGCAGGTTAGGGATGGCATGGATCAGCAAAAGGGAGGCATGGGCAATTTACAGAATGTGGGTTAATGTGGATCGCAATATGTAAGGGTCGCGGTAGGAATCAAAGTCTATCAAAGCCCTGGGTCTTCACATGCACTGGCATCATCTGGAATCCCAACATGAGCAATCCCCACATCTAGCTGATACACCAGCGCTAGAGAGGTACGGGCCTACACGTGAAAACATGGATAGGAGGTATCGCTGCTCCTTTGCCACTGAAGGGCAGCCTCATCCTATTGCTGCTCTATTGAGCAGACAATCAATTGGGTTTGTGTCCTCGTTGATTCATCGGGTGAATGTCGCGTCCAGCCAAAATGTACTTCGATTAGAAGGCTGAGGAAAGGCGCAACAGATAAAAGATATACAATTATCCGAGACTGCCGGCTATCGTAGGAAATCTTCTAGTAGCAGTAGGGAGCTAAACGACGGGCCACAATACGTTGCTAAGTATTCCTCTGGCCGCCAAGGATTCTTGGACGGGTCCAGACCCTGCCCATAGACCAAGACCGTAACCATGACAGGAGCACATGAACTTAGTCCCCTGATCATTCCGCCCCGCGAACCTGTGTAATTTTGAACTCTTCTATCTTCTTACCCGCATGTGTCGATTTTCAAAATCAATCTACGGCGAACAACCTGTCTGTCAACAGCTACCACATATTCCGCGTGGTCGCATCGAGCCCGACCCATGTTATATAGAGATGAGCGATAGCGAGCATATGTCTGGTCAAATCCACAGAGATGTTCACGGCACTTTCTGTCCTCTTTGTTGCTGTTGGATTTGCCCAAGCTGCTCTCGACGGCGCTTGCTCTTTCAACGGCACTCCTGGTGTCTGCCTCACCACTTCCATGTACACTTCTTCCGGTGGTTCATATGCTTCTGGCTACTGCCCTAACAAACCTACCGACGTCAAGTGCTGCTACAGACCTCTTGCGGTTCTGGTGGCAACTGCCGTTAGACCAGTCAGTGCTCGACTGGCAACACTGCTTCCGGTAGATTTGGTCGCTGCCTCTTCAAACGACGAAGGGATGCTCATGGTAACTATGTACATACAGGCCACTGCCCTGGCCCCACAGACTTCAAATGCTGCTTGCCGGATTCTTCTTGCTCACCCAAGCCAGTCAACTCCGCTACCATCTCCCTCATCAAGAAGTGGGATGGGAGGGTTTTGTTGCTAGCCCCGCCCCAGACCCAATCGTCTCTGCTAGACTTCTGGTTGTAGCGAAGCCCCTTACCCCTTCCACCGCCGCCACTGCCCTCTTGAACTCCGACCTGACAACTTACACCAAGTGCAATTCCGACTACATCAACGACAATATCGGGCTCAACGAGAACCAGTACGGTGCCCTCGGTTCGTGGACTATCAACGTCGGGTGTGCAATGCCAAGAGCTCCACCTTGATATCTAGGCTGAACGCTGGAGAGTCTCCCAACACTGTCACCTCTGAGGAGCTGCCTAAGTGGGTCTATGATGGTGGACAGGTTTTTCCAGGATTGGTCAATCGTAGGAACGATGAGATTGCTTTGTTCAAGACTACTTCGAGCGTCATCTCACATCCCCCGTGTTGATATTCACTACTCCGAGACATCGATGTCGAGTTGTAACTTTTGGCCTTGTAATTGCGTGTTCACGTTCCTTACAAAGGACGAAGGTGCGTTTTTTTTGTCCTGTTAATTGATTTGAAGTTGTGGGGTCCCATAATCGTAAGATGAATTTCTTGACAACTAAGGGCCACCTGGAATAGGTAAATTAACCAGCCAAGGACCATGTACCAGCCCCCAGCTCGAGGCGTATGCATCATTCTGGCGTAGGGCGATAGGTTACTCCATCCGACATCATGTTTCGAGGCCAACAATACAATCCGAATTCCTCCTACACTCGACTAGTGGTATCGTGTACAAAATTTCAAGAGGTATATCACAACAAAGCAACAACGAGTGTTAGGGTGGACATCGTCCAGAGTGCTGGGATGGCGTTCAAACGAGCAGACGAAGTGTTACTGCCACCAGTGTTACCGCCGCCAGATGAAGTATTATTGTTGCCAGATGAAGTGCTGCCACCGCCAGCTGACTCGACCAGAAGATCAGGACACTGAGGAGCGTTCAGCTGATTACCATAGTTGCTCGCGATCCATAGGACAACACCGTTGGTCCAGCCGAAGCCGGCCTGTAAGTAGAGGTAGAAGCGTCAGAAAAAAAGATACAAAACAAAAAGCTTTGGTTTACGTGCCTGAACGACATATTCGCCTCCTCTTCCAGCTGAATTGACGTCGATAGATGAAAATTTCTCGAACATCTATCCCCGACGTCAAGATACGGACGTGATAGCAAATAAGGGAAACGTACATTGCCAGTGTTGTTGACACTTTGTGTGACGTTCAGCTCGGCATCTGAAAGCCTCGGTGAGATGCCCTCGATAGAGCCTCCTGTTGCCCTCCTAATGCATGGCGTCAGTAACCAAGATGCGGAATCAGATATTGTTCACACACCAGCTGCAGAATGCACCGGTTATATACCTATTCGCAATTTCCCTCTGGAGGAGAAGGCCCCATCCCTCGCCTTCAGTAGCGTTACCACCGTTAACAACGGTGCCATTCAGCGCATTGATGTCGGCGCCAGGACCAGTAGACGTGAAGTTTCCATCAGCTTTGTTGAGCTTAGGTTGTTGAGGAAGCTGGTCCTCGGTGAGGGCAAGTTGACCGGTTGGGATCAAATCATAGGTCGATTTGCCACTACCTGGAGTTGGGAGAGCTCCCGAGGAGACATTGGAGGGCAAGGCGCGCAACGCCTGAAGGACGATGTACTGATGAGGTGCCCAAGAGTTGGGAGCATCCCTATCGTAAGGTAATGAGATCAAATTCATAAAACCGTAGGATCAGGCACTAGATGCGCACCATTGCAGACCACTGTCAACAAAAGTAGTAGGGAATGTACCATTGTAACGGTTCAGAACAAGGTTAACTGATGCGAAGTGACCAAAGGCAGCAGTCTCATTGCGGAGGATGATGTCGGGTATAATGCCACTCCACAAGGGATAAAAAGTGGCAGCGCTGAAGAAGTTCTTCCTTTGGTTGGTGGCGAGATTGAAGTCGTAGAACGCAAGCTATTGCAGTTAGCAATGCCCGAACCATTACGTGAGAAGGAAGGCTGACCTTGTCAGCATCCCATAGGAGGTCTAGGATGGCAGTACGAAGAGCAGCGGCAGCAGCGCGATGAGTGTTCGCCCGGCTCCTGTTTGAGGAACCATAAAGGTTGGCAAGGATGATATGGTTTCGGTCTGTGAAGGCCATAAGCACCGCAACTTGATGAACAAGCGATGACACCTACACAGGATGCTGTTAAGATCGACGGGAATTAGGCTGCGAATACCCAAATTCCGCAGGGATCCATCATTATCCCCGTCTGTAAACCACCTCAGCGTGTAGTCCCAGCCTAAAGTTGCATGAGGACCTGCTTCTAGACATTTACTGTTGCCTAACTCACCGCTCTCAGCACCTGTGGCAAACTCAGCGTACAAAGCAGCCTTTTGTGTCTCATTGAGAGGAGGGTTAATCTCGGGATCATTTGCAATCAAATAGTCTATGTCATATCCTTGTCAGGAGTACTGTCTGCTAAATTAGGGTCTATCTTACCAGTCCGATAGGATTCAGGGCGGGGAGCACTATTGTTCACGTTGTAGCGGTACACGACGTGGGTGCGATTTGTGAAGGGACTTGTAACGTTAACAGAGCGGTTATCACGCCACCATTGGAGCTCTTTCTGTTACAAATCTCAGTATAATGATGAAACGCAGGACAGGAAGGAAATCACCTCAGCAAGAGGGAGGGCTCTTCTCAAAATAGACCTATCCCCTGTGACACTGACATAGCGGAAAAGCATCTGGATGAAGAGGGGAGGTTGGGATCGATCCAAATCTGCCGGAAGCGGTAAGTTGTTGCAGATCTAGGCAAGTCCAAGGCGATACGCACAATAAATACGGCCACCATTGGGGATAAAGCCAATGGTGTCCAGTTCATCCATGAAATTTTGGAGGGTAGCATTGACAATATCGAAGAGTTCCGATTCAAGGAGACCTTCGACAATCCAGAAACTATCCCAGTAGTATTGTTCCCTGAAACGGCCACCTGGAATGGAGAATTCAGTTTGGTTACCTGTAAGACCCCAAGCAGACAAATCCACTGCTAACCTGGAACGACGAACGTATGGTTCAAGGGGATCAAAGAACTCTCGCAGTTCGACCCAGGACCGCACAATGCGGAGTCATTGGTTCCTCGGATAAGTTGTGTCCAATAGCCATGCACAGTCTGCGACCATGCGCGGACCAACGGATTCGTGACATTGTTTAAGAAGGCGGGATTCGGTTTGAAATTCGGTAATGTGAGAGCCTCAAGCTCACGGCCTTCTCCGGAGAAGTCCTGGTCGACGAAATTAAGGACCTGGCCGAAAGTGGTGTTGGGGGAGGAGATGTTCCGAAAGTCTGCCAAAACCTCTTGCGGGCGTTTGCTCGTGGGCTGAAGAGTGCATCACGAGCGTCAAAATCTGATGGGGGTGTGCCAGGGTAGGAATTGGCCAGCTTACTTTGTCGACGAAAGTCTTGTCGTCGGGGAATAAGTGCGCGAGGTTGACCGTTTGGAGTAACTGAGGGAAAAGGACAGGACCTGTTGAGCAGGAAATCGAAGGTGTTCCATAAGACTACTCACTGATCCAGGACAGAAGATCTCAGAAGGGCACCATGCCTGTTTGGGAGGCAGAGCGGCCTGAGATGATAGTGTGGCGTCTGCAGGTGCAGTAGCGGTAGCGACTGCGGTTGAGAGGGTCAGAGATGGGGGAGCGGTGGTTGAACTCTGTGCTAGAACCAAGAGGGTTGCTTGGAGTAGGCACACGAGTTTCACAGTAGCAGGGAACATGGTCATCGACTCTGCGAACGCTGTAGACCCAAGGTTCGACTTGAAAGCTAGGGCGAGGTCCGAGAGGGTCCGAGATGCGAAGGCGGGGGATCCATGTGGACCACTACGATTAATATACTGAAAACTTCCCCATCCCCCGCATTACAACCCCGCATGTCAGATCCTTTTTTGATTAGTATCAAGCATATTCCAGAAATAGTTTTGAGACCAGGTACGTCAATGTAAGTAAAGGGTCGAAAGGTTGGGTTGTTGACCAAGACATCAGGATGACCACATCAGCAGCGAATGTGGGATGCAAATAGGGGAGGAGGTTCACATGTCTGGTTGAACCTTGAGCGCTCACTCACACACTTTGACCCCGCTTGGCGATCGGCTTTTAACACCACTTCCACCCTCTGATATCTTGGGGTAAACTCAAATGTGCGATTCAAACCCTATTGACAGCACACTGGTCTTACATCCTGTGTTTGGATTCCGACTTAGCCCGTCCTTGCCCCTTTTGTTCGGTTTCGAGGTGGATTTGATCGAAACTCGAGCAAAGTGAAACGACCATTCCACGGAAAAGGGGGGTGTTCTATGATGTTCTATGAACCTTGTTTGCTAACGGTTGTGTTTATTAAATGTCGATGGGAAGACATGTGAAGATGGTTGTTATTTATTGCTCCTGTCAACAGTTCCATCACAGAAAGCACAGAACACGGGTGGTTCCGCATGAAAGATCAAGCTCACCGTTGCCACCCTGAAGCACTTCCATACTCTGGTCTTCTGATCAATCATCAAGGTACGTCCGAGAGTAGGGGATTGCATAGACTAAATGCTGGATCGGAAACGGCGTCATTTTCTGGGCAACGATCGGCATACGTGTACCGAACCCCGAAACTTAGCAAGTTTCCTTCTGTTGTAGGTCTGAACATCATGGCATTATACACGCGAAAACGGTATTATCCACAGACGAAAGCGAAGGGTGGCGAACTCACGACACATCAGAGTATCTCTCGATACTAGGACCCCCTGCCTGCAGCATCAGCGCGTTTGCACTCTTGATAATACTCGCACTCAGGCCACGACAAGTCGACCTCAGCAGAAAGGCGCCCAATACTAAAACTACACAACGCACCTACGCTCCACAGTGGAGTCGCATCACCAAAAGAGTACCTGCCCCTTTAATCCACAAGCATCTTCTCTGTCAGTATGCCCTCTCCATACGCCATGCTTTCGAAAATGATTTGGCGCCACAAGCTGATAGTGAACTCAACGGCTTCCTCTTCTAGCACCTATCGTTCCTTACATCAGGGTGATATTAATACAGTATGGGAGAGACTCACCGGTTCCAATCCTTCCACAAGTTTCTGTGGCCCTTTATGATCTTTTAGATGTTCAAGGACGAACATGATCAAATCATCCTCCTCCATTTCACCGAGGTACTTGACCATGAGACGCTTGATGAGAGGTTCCAATTTACGATCAATCACAGCCTGAAACCATATATCAGTAATAGAAAACGTAACAATGAAAGTTAACCCACATCGGATAAGCCATCCCACCGGACTTTTGCCTTGAACAATGACTCTTTGTCATGTGGCACCGACAATTTGATTTTCTCCAGCCTCTCCTTCGCTTGCTCGCTACTTTCGGCAACACTGAAATCGAGCTTGACAAGCGGTACTTTGCGCTTCTTGATGCCATCTTCGTCGTCATCTTCCTCATTGAATACAGCTGCCTTTTCCTTGGAGGGTGGTTCTTTTTCTTTGGTGCCGGCAGCAGCAATCGACACATTGAGCTTGACAGGAGCACCGTCGTCAAGCAGAAGACCAGCTTTACGCTGTTCTTCAGCCAGTGCCTGCATCTCATCCATCTGCCGTGCCAGGAAGTCTTCCGACTCTCGCCTAAGATTTTCAGCTTCTTGTTCCTCGTATCGTCTGGATTTCTCATCTGCGGCCTCTTCTGCCTCAAGTCTGCGTGCTCTCAAGGCACGCCATCTCGAACTGGAATGCAACATGTGAATACCATTACCCCCATTACCAGCTGGTGATACCCACCGGTCAACGTAGAACATCTCGTCGCTCTCGTCATCGTCCCAAATGTCCAACCGAGCACGCATCTCAACCCTTTCCCGTTCCTCCGATTCTCTGATGCTACGCTCCCTAGCAATAGCCCTTTCCAGAGCCTGGATCCGATTCCGTTCACGAGGCTCGTATCGACGTTCACGCTGTTGCCTAGGTCAGAACCAATAAACCTGAAACATGTCGTGATACTTACATCACGGAAAGAAAGTTCTTCCTCTCGCCGGCGCGCCTCTTTGCGCTCTGCCTCCAATTCCTCATCCGTCTTGTTCCTCACAGACTGTGCTTCATCTGGAGAACGGCTCCCCTCCTCAGCCTTCACAAAACCAACGGGCTTATTGTAGCCTTGCGTACCCTTACCAAAACCATGCTGTTTCGGGTTAACAGGTGAAGATTGACCGGGACCTTGTGATTTCCCCCATTCCCGGGCTTTGGGGCCACTTGGAATACCAGTGAGAACAGGAATGCTCTCTCGAACATCGCGCATCTTCTCGCGTTCGCGTTTGGCCGCGCGCTCTCGGAATTGTGCAATCTCGGAGATGACGAGCCCTCGCTGAGTTTCGGGTAAGTCTGCCTCTTGAAGGTCGTGCAAATGAGGTGGGATAACGTATTTTTCTTTGTCGAGTAACCCGCTATTCGTTGCTTCTTGTGATATCCGGTGTATATCCGCCACGAGCTCGTCAATCTTTGCTTTTGCTTGTTGCTTAGCCGTCTCATCTGCCTGAAAACGGGCAAAACCTGTAAGTGGCGAAAGTATACATGAACAAATTGCCTTACCTCTGTTGGGACGCGATGGGCTTTGTAGCCATCCAAGAAGAGACGAGTTTTCTCATCTGGCTTTACCTACATTCCGACCTAGGTTTGCAGGGAAGAAGACTGCTGAACAAAACGCACCACTAGCTTTTTATTCACACAACCATCCTCTAACGCCGGCAGCTCAACGCCTTCTAACAGCTCCAGAGCACGTAGAGCGCCGCTCGGGTCTTCAAATTCTGCAAAACCGAAGCCTTGAGGTTTCATAGCAGGAGTAATGAGGCGCTTGAATGATTTGATAGGACCACATGCCTGAGGACAAAGCGTAAGGCCACTGACCCTTCCAAATTAGCAAGGACATATCATACCCCGAGGAGTTGGTTCAAAAAGGCGTCGGTGATCCCACCAGATATTGAGCCGACAAACAGGGTTGCCGTCTTTGGTTGTTGCATGAATTGCATTTGCTGCTGCTGTGCAAGAGCCTGCATTGAGGGACCCTGGCCGTAAGACGGCAAAGGGGGACGCAGACCAAGTCCTAATCGATTGGGCATTGGATTCATGTTGCCAACTTGGAATTGAGCTCTCGAGTGCTGCTACGGTGACCTAAAAAATCGTCAACCGCTTATACGTTGAATTATACTTCTTCACTTACTTCTAAGATTTTGTACAAGTTCCTCGTAGAAGATCTAGGGACTGAAGTATAGAGAGGGAGAGCAAGTCAAGTGTTGTAATGGAGAGACGCCTCAGGGCTTATGCCATTTTGATTCCCACGCTAATTGCCGAAGTGGACGCCTCCCTTACTAACCCTGATCTCCCCCACTGCCACTAACATCCAGGTAAACTCACAAACATGGTTTTCTTCTTCACATCCAACGGTAAGGACTAGCTATCATCATATGGAGCTGCGCTTATAGTCCAACAGCACACAACCCTCCAGTCACCATCTACATGGGAAAGGATAAGGTCGAAAGTAATAACCCCGGAACTGCCTCGACCCAAACCATGGCTAACCAGCTTCATAGATGAAGAGTTGATTAGATATGCCTGGCCACAAGACGTGTGGTTTCACGTCGACAAGCTCTCGTCCGCACATGTATACCTCCGAATGCCGGAAGGCATGACATGGGACAACATTCCACAGGCCCTCTTAATCGACTGCGCCCAGCTGGTAAAAGCGAATTCCATCGAGGGTACGCCCTTCTCATGACCCCCTATATCAGCGGGAGCACTGAGGGAGACTCCAGGTAACAAGAAAGATAATCTCACGATAATTTATACCCCAGGAGATAATCTCAAGGTGGGAACTGATCGTTCACCGCATGTTGTAAGAACTAACTTAGCTCCATATCTCCAGAAAACCGGTGATATGGCAGTCGGCCAAGTCTCTTTCCATAGTGATAAAAAGGTGTGAGGCACAGTTCTCGCACTCGCCAACTGACATCAATCATCTTTTGGCGAGAACAGGTCAAACGAGGTGTGTGACTCCTCCCTCCACCTGGCGGAGGCACAGACATGGACCAAGGCACATAGTACACGTGGAGAAACGTGAAAACGCGATCGTTAACCGATTGAACAAGACTAAGGTTGAACGTGAGGTGAACCACGAACAAGAACGGGTGGATCGTCTCAAGAAAGAGAATGCGATTAAGCGTGCCGCGGCGGCAGAGAAGGTAAGCTCTGCCCTCCTCGAGTCATCAAATATATCACAGTACTTATTACACCTCTTGGACCAGAGGAAAGCAGAGCTCGAATTGGCAAAACAACGTGAAGCCGAAAAACAAGCAAGATCCTACGACACTCTCTTCAATAGTGTAGACGACGAGGGAGAAGATGAAAGCGCGCCCCGCAAAACAGGGCGGGAACTTGAGGAAGACTTTATGTAGCAAAGCCGGAAACAGGTACGAAAGCGTGTATGATAAACTGAGGAGCAATCTTAGCCAATGTTTCATTCAATAACATAAGGGTTCCGGACAGGAGCATGCTTTTAGGTGATACCTCCCGGTGAGGTACCCTGTAGACCGAGGTGCCGGTCAAAGTGTCGGTCGCACAGGCGACGTGAATGGCAACCCATTGGCCTTCGCCATCTTCGCGAACTTGGAACTACACATAGGGTTGGGGTCTCGAGAGCCGGACGAGCTCTGACTCGACGTATTGGCTGGCACCGAGGAAGAAGCCTTGCCTGCTGTTCACCAAATGAGCAGAGACTCTTGCAAAAATGACGTTGAACAACATACTGGTCATATATTTCCCGATGACACTCTTAGTGTAGCCAGGAGCTTTGGCAGTGGAAATGGACTTGTTGATGTTTGAGGGGTCCATAGTCTACGGAAATGACCAGGTGAGCGGCCACCATAAGCCAACAATCCAAATGGCCTACCGACTTGGTGAACCTCAGGTATTTCCTGACTTGGAGAGGATGTTGGAGCGGTAATGGTGGTATGGAAATACGCTTGGGTTTTATACTTCTGTGGTGCGCTTGCGCACGACACTCAGATTACGCGTCTCTTTGTTTTTTTTAGATCACAATCACCTCCTGGGCATAGATGCGTACTCCGTAGTCGAGTCATTCTCAACTTCGTGATCTCAGCATCCGCCGAGGTTCATGGCGTACCTTTCCAATTTCTGCGGAATGCTGCGGAATTTGCGTTCCACATTCACATTCACTACCCAGCGGGTCAAATTTTGCGAAAAGGGTTCCCAGCTGTAAGCGCGACGCCGATGCTGCGAGTCAGGAAGACAAATACGAAGCGAAGACTGCGGTCGGAGTGGCTTATTTTCCGCTTCCAGCACAATTCCAACGTCATCGGACCAGAACTGAATAGATTGCCGTTTCAGGTACCAAGGGACGGCATGGGGGGCAGACGCCTCAATGCCCTGCCAAGGGCACATGAGATTACTACCAGCTTAGGAGGCCTCTGAGTATTGCAGGCAGTCCTCTCTGTCAAGAATACTGGGAAACAATTTTCTCTAGGAATACAATAACTACACATCGACATGATGCACAAAGGAGCTTGTCCTACTGCTTCTTCTCCTTCCCTTTGCCTACGACGGTATCAGCGACTTTATCTCAACAAAGAGCTGGATTACCTTTAAACAAGGAGCGTATTCCCCCCGACTTCTTCTTATCGGCAGATTGGGTCGTACTGCTGCTCGAGCTTGGGGCACTCGTACTAGTGCTAGCAGTGGCATTAGAACTCGAGATCGATGTCTCCGATACCAGGGTCAATTGGGAGTTGTCTCCCGGTATCATCGTATTCACTGGTATAGCTGGCCAGAATCAGAGGCAAGGAGTGCGAAGTGAAAATGTTAGGATCACTTGGTTTGCTGTCCTGGAGTTTCTCGGACGGTTTAGTCTTGGGAGAGGGGATTGCATGACCGCCCGCCCCATAGCGGGACTGAAGCACGGACAAAGCCGCTGCGTAGTCTTTTGGTGGGGGATTGGCCCTGCCGCCTGCTCTGGCGAGCGGATTGATGGTTGAGGTAGTGGTGTTGGTGGAAAGCAGGGAATCGGTTGAAGTTGTAGAAGCAGTTGGATCGTCTCTGCTGTTGTTATTGCCGGTGGACGTTTGCTGAGCCATGTTACAAGCAATGAGCTAGAATGTTACAATAAGGATTTACGTGGGGTGCTTTGCTACTTCCTAGCAACCTGGTTTAAAACCTTCGCGCCCCCAAATATATGAAATTTCTAAATATTTCCTCCGAATGTGCACAGAAGCCGATCCATCTTTCATGCGCATGTGTCCATGTCATCCGGGATGGGCGACATAATTGAGCTCCCGAGTACCTCCCACCTCCATGGTAATCGGCGTTACGCCCCAACAGGATAGTGCTCTTTGCTCAAACCAGTGCCGTCCTAGTCATCCCGAATCACATAAAAGTGTGAGCCGCATGGCCTCCACTGGGGGACAACAGCCCTAGGGTATAATAAGAAATTTGGAACTGGTCGGTGCAAGGGTCCTCCCGTGCATGACATTGTGATTGGCTACTTTCGGTGAGATTCAGGTTTGGTTTATTGATAGAAGTTGACACTTAAGAGCATTCAAGCACATTTCCCAACCCATATTAGTTGGAAACAGTTGTCTCTTACCATGCGTCCAGCCAGATACAGGAAGGTCTTGTATTTGATTGGTTAGCCGCTCGTCGTCTGAGCGGCCCATAATTGAGTCATGATCTAACTAAGGTCTGTTCAGCTACGAAACGCCCGTTCTGGTCTCGGTTTTGATGTACTTCCCACATGGCCAAAATTCGTTATTTCTAGCATTAACTGTCTCTTTTCACGCTGACGCCTCATATACTAACCCTATAACAAACCAAACAGAGCAGACCACAGAGTATCAAGTAATTCTGAGAAAGTATCTGAACAAACACAAGCCCGATCAAGATTCACAGAGGCGTCATGTGAGATGGTTTTCACAGTGTTAAAAACAGTGAAAAATGTATTACATAAGTTTAATTATACTAAGGGATGTAGGCGACATCTTGAAGAGAAAAAGCACGATCCAGTTGGAAACGCAATGTATGGAACCCATTACTGGGGATAGTCATCCATATCCCAGTCGTCGGGAAGGCCACTGGAGTCAGTGAAGGAGTATCAACTGCTCCTTCTCCCATCAAACCCTCACCCCCAGCGAGATGGTGAATCAAAGCCTTGAGTGCAGGGCTATCAAGCTTAGCATTCCACTTGGTGTTGCAAGGAGTGATGAGTTGGATGTCGCCATTGGTGAACAGAAAGCCTTGATAATGTTTTCAAGGTGCGAAGAATATTCACCTGCTATCTCACCAAATCCTGACTTGTTCGGTTCTTCTCGCTTCCGAACTTTTCTTTTCGTTTTTGGTCCTAGCCGCTAGAACAGACAGGTACCTGAAAGGGACCCGTGACGACAGACGATCTCTTATCTCCTATCACGTGACATATTTTTTTCGAGCTGTTTCTGTCAGTCATTCCTGTGTTGTTTCCCCATTCCTGGATATCCATTGCTACTTCATGAGCATCAGGCTGGCCCCACTGAACCTCGCAGAACTGTCCGAAGGGGACAGGGATGGTGACTCGGCGTTTTCGTCCTCGACGGGCGAGGACGATGACCAAAATTGGGACGACTGGGTGTCGGATTCTCTCGAAAAACAGGAATGCCTGTCCTTATTCGACGATGTAAAGCTTCCATCTGTAAAGGAGGCTATTGAATATGACAAGGAGAAACATAGTTTTGACTTGGATCAAGTTTGCTCAAAATTAGGTGAGTGGACCACTTCCCAAGGGTCCGAACGGCATTCTGACTTACGTGCAGGACTTGACTTTCATGAACGCATTAGGCTAATCAACTATCTGCGAAAAAATGTGAATAATGATGCCATTGTCCTGTATATGTTCGGCTTATTTTAACCTCCAGAAACCCTCTTCGCAAGAAGCTCTGGCTTTGACAGGAAAAGAGCCCTGGTTCTCCGTTGACGAGTATCTGGTGCCTGCGCTAGAGAATGATCCACTTTTACGTGAGTTCCGGCGCTTTTTATCTCCGACATTATGAGAAGGCTCAAACAGTTCCCAGAGACTTCGTTCTCCGATGACTGGTCGGATGACGATGACGGAAGTGTGAATGATCAGGATCTAAACAAGAAAATGCGAGCACTCGAGAAAAAGCTTGCCCTCGCTCAACAAAGCCTACTGGAGTGCAGCAAGTTTATACAACAGAGACTAGACCTACCTATTGTGGAGGAAGCTGGTCCCTCTGGTGCCACTGAAACCATCCGCGATGATGATACTCATTATTTCAACAGCTACGCCGAGAATGGTGGGTTCAAGGATGAGTCTGTATCAAACATGCTGATCAATTCGGCTCCATTGCCGTTAGATATCCACGCGGTTATGATTCAGGATAAAGTACGCACCTCCACATACGCACACTTCATCCTCACGAATCCCCATCTTTTCCGAGATGCAACAGTGCTCGACGTTGGATGCGGAACCGGGATTCTATCATTGCTTGCAGCAAGAAGTGGAGCGAAGCGTGTAATCGCAGTAGATGCCAGCGACATCGCTGAAAAGGCGGAGAAGATCGTGAAGGCCAACGGCTTTGAGGACGTTATTACCGTGGTCCAAGGGAAAGTCGAAGACATTGTGCTGCCGGATGGAATCACACAAGTCGATATCATTGTTTCCGAGTGGATGGGATATGCTTTACTCTACGAATCCATGTTGGATTCTGTTTTGGTTGCGAGAGATCGCTTCTTGCGGCCGGGAGGGGTGATGGCTCCCAGTCAATGCAAAATGATGCTTGCTCTCTGTGATGCTACGGAGATATATAAGGAACGAATCGGTTTTTGGAACGATGTTTATGGTGCGTCTCCAGTAGTCTGGGACATGCCGCGAAATTTACCTTGTTTGTAGGATTTGACATGTCTGTAATGGCAGATGGTTTGTACGAGGACGCAATTGTAGACGTCGTCGGTCCTGAGACCGTAGCAAGCGAGCCTTATACTGTGAAGGTAATCTCTTTCCGTGCTGCGCGTTTGTATTTCCTCCTGACGCAGTCTCCTAGGATCTCGTACTCGGCGATATCACACCTCGTCAGCTGGAGTTCTCATCGGACTTTACTCTCAAATCCACAGTCAACAAGCGAACAAAAATCAATTCCTTTGTACTCTACTTCGACACATTCTTCAATCCATCTGGACATCCTATCTCTCCACGGACCAAAGTTAAGTACACCCAGGAAGGGGACGTGATCCTTGCGGATATCTGGCCTGTTGGCGGAAAGTCTGCAGCGAAGCGGAGACAGAGTTTGGGACGGGAACCAGAAGAAGTAACTAGCTTCAGCACTGGGCCCCAGAGTATGCCGACACACTGGAAACAGACGCTCTTCATGTTACCAGAACCGATCACCGTAACCGAAGGTATATCCCTTTTGGTCCTATATAGACCTAGCTGGACTAATGATTCGTGTTCTGCAGATACCGTCGTGGCCGGGTCGTTCCACCTTCGCAAGAGGGAGTCAAATTCCCGGGAGTTGGACGTTGAAATCCACTACTCAATCAAATTGAACGAGGAAGCACCCGTGACGGAAACAATCGTACAGATGTACAGGGTTCGGTGACGGTGCTCTAGCCGTAAACATGTAAATCTGCTATCACATATCCACGTTATATTCTTTCTGATGTAGTGACAAGTAATGTCTCAGTTCTGGGGGTGTAAGATGGGGTTCTGTCTCACTTTGTCCATAACTGGCTCTCAGGGATACTCTGGTACAGAGAGGATACGTTCCAAGTGGCGAATTTCATAGAATGGTCCAGCATTGAAAACCACTGAGTAAGTTTAGTGAGAGAACACTTACGGCTGGTATACGAGTGGATTGCATCATATTTTTGCAAAGCTAGATTATCCTCGCGTCTTTTAATGTGTGCAGTGCACGGTGCAAATGTATTCGATGCAGGTTTGAGTCACTAGAACAACCATCGGCCCCGAGTGGAGGCTCAATGAGCTTGAGGTACCAATCTGACCCCTTGCGTTAAGATATTTCTGCTACATTCCTAACACTGGGACGTTCGAGACATTGTGCAGCAGTCTTCAGTACTTTAGTGGGGGGCGGGGCCGTGACGAGTTTCTTTATAATGTGGAAGTGCTAGGTACGCGATCACAGAGTCACGTGCGTTGCAATCTGAATTGTGCACTGACGGGAGTGGAACTTGCAGGAACCGTCCACCACCATGTCGAAAGCCTCCCAGCCCGAACTCAAGAAGGTAGACCCGCGATTTGTTTGTTTTAAACGTGCTGAGATGCTGATTGTACTTTCTCCCACAGTTCATGGACAAAAAACTCTTCATCCACCTCCAGGGCGGTCGAAAAGTTAGCGGAACCCTACGCGGATACGATCTTTTCCTGAACCTTGTCATTGACGACGCGGTCGAAGAGACCACACCTGCACAAAAGCACCCCATTGGCACTGTTGTACGCTTCTGCTTTTATCTTCTTGGTGTTTCTCACTCAATTTTCTGGCTTTCGGCAGGTTATTCGCGGGAACAGTGTGACATCAATGGAAACGTTGGAAGCCATACGGCCTTGATAATTGCTCGATATCCTAAGGAGGGGCTGTTGCCGGATTCTATTTGTTTCAGGCCACCCAATGTGCGTCGTTTCTTCGACCCCTCGATGGCCATTAGTTGATCTGGTCTCGTCAGGTTGTACTTCTAATTTGTTATCAAATATAATCGAATTGGATGGCTGCTATCTCATTCGAGCGCTCGATGAAAACTTCACGATTATCTACGCTCATCATTCATGCTATTGGCCACGCGTAACAGATGTCAACAATCTCACTTATGATTGTACGTCGCCTGTAAACGGGACTTGACGTATTCCCCCGCAGTGGTCACTTCGTACTTGAGGGGCCGTTCGGGGGAGACACAACCTGGGATGGGCTTAACGGGCGTCAGGTTGCATTTACAGCGGGCCAAAAGAATATCGCTGACATCGAGTCGGACGTTGTAATCTGTCCCAAAGAACAGCGGAATGGAGTATCGCCGAACCCCACTCCGATTGATTGCACGGTGCACAGTCGACTTGAAGATATCATCTATAGCGCATCTGAGCTCACGGAGCGCCTTGTATAACCATTGACTCACTAGTCCATCGTGCGAATTGATCCCCGAGACTAATTGGTGTCGAGGAAGGATGAGCATCTTCTGCTACAGAGGGAGGGGCGCTCACTTGATGACTAGTGTCCCAGGGATCGGAGGTGCATTGATCCATTGATTTTTCGTGTTCAACACCTGTAATGCCTGTATGCCAGGTTCTTGCCAGAGGATCGTGAAGCACTACCGGAGGGGGAAAATCCGCAGTCAGTTGACAAATAGCAACCGAAAGCCTGGACTAACCTCCCAACTGCGCAAATACGCGGACAGGGTCAGCTTCCTTCAGTGATAGGTAGACCACATGGCTTACTCGGTGTGAGCACCAATTCCGATAACCCGGTCATCGATCGGCCCCGTTTGCGGTGGATAGTGAAGAAGCTTCATCAGAGCAGCGGAATGTTTCGTCTGGGGATCATATAGCAGCGAGAACTTTTCATTGGAAGATGCGTATGGTACCTTATCATCAAAGAATGACTCTGGTAGGTTTAGCGCCAAAGCAAAGAGCGGGAAGAGTGCCCTTCCGAGCTTGACTGCCGCATGGCTAGAGGCACCATCAGGACTGCGGTTACAAATAAGACTATACACATGCTCACTAGTAGTGTAAGGCAGCTTTTCGGAAACCAGGGACTTCGTCTTCTGGAGGCCAGACGTTCGCACCCGCCATCACGCCATCCTCAGGCCTTGCTTCGCTCATGCCTTCGAGTGGTTCCCATCCAAATTCGAAGCCTTCTTGCATGTCGCCGGCACCATAAGGATTGTTGTTCCCACTCAGTAGCGGAGAATAACCTTTGAAATTGGGTGTCTTTTTGTTCTCAATCTAGAGTGCGATGTGCGAATCAGTGTTGGGTCTGGATTTGAGATCGAGAGATTTAAACGGACGGCAATCTTTGCCTCCAGCGGTAATTCGAAGAAGTTTTTGGCCGCGGCTAGAGTACTGTCAATAACATCACTAGGTATTCCATGGTTCTTCACTGTATATGTCGATAAGGGCCAAACCCAGTGAAATGGGTAGGATATCTAAGCGCACATACCATAGAAGAAACCGACTCTCATACAAGCGTCTTTGATCCCCTGCACCAAGCTCGCACGTTTAGAAGGGTCGTCGGAGTCAATGTCCCGTAAGTCGCTACAAGAGGCATGTAATGACGTTTCAATCGAGGGGGTAAAATGCGCATACATAACAGGTACCTCCTGAAAAGCCGTGTCTTTGGTCAGTTCGCTTTCGATAAGGCTCATCCCAGGTGTTTGATCAAAGGCGAGAATGAGTACTCTGTTGCAAGTTCGTTTGACGGCTGGTGATGGTAGCTTCTGATGTATTACTATAAGCGTAACTCTTCGCCCGCATTCTTCGCTGTCCTGTCACTACAGGTAGAAGTTTTACAACGTACACGGCGTAGGAACTCGAAAGCGCTCTGTGGGTTAGGAGTGTTGTGACCTCGTGATATCACGTTCGCCAATTACGCTGTTCCGTCATCAGGTTCCGATTGCCTGTTGAAAAGGAGCTCCTCGTGCGAATTCGTCGTTTCTGTTGCACCAACATTCAATCTCGGCCCATCCTGCCACAATGGCCGCCAAGTGAGCATTACTGCCCCGTCTGCACATTATTCTTACGCTCCACACAGATCCCTTGCTTCCTGCATCTTCTGTAAAATCATCAAGGGTAACACCTCGAACATCACGGTCTCGTCCCAGCTTAAAGTTGACGATGACATGCAGGAGAGATCCCCAGCTACAAGCTGATTGAATCGCAATACTCGTTCGTATGGTTTCCTGTAACCACCCTCATCCTCCTGATTCACTCCACCTGTTTATAGTTACTCCTTCCTTGATATTGGGCCATTGTCCAAAGGTCATGCTCTGATCATCCCGAAATGTGAGCGCTCTTGGCTTTACGTATGGTTTCTGAGTTACTGATGCCGGTTTCAAAGATCACGGCGAAAAGTTGGCGGACATTCCGGACGAATACTTGGCTGACGCTTTACCCATTGCGAAGAAGATTGCCATTGCGCAAGGTGCCAAGGACTATAACATCTTGCAGAACAATGGCAGGTTAGCCCATCAGGTAATTACAATTCAGCAACGCTTCGAATTGTGGCATCTAACTGCAAACGTGTGTAACAGGAAGTCGACCACGTTCATTTCCACGTTATACCGAAACCCAACGAAACGGAGGGACTTGGCATCGGCTGGCCTGCCCAGAAGCTTGAGAAGGAGGAGATACAAAAGGTCTATGATGAGATCAAAGGTCGTCTGTAGAATGTTCCTCATTGTGAACCAAGAAATCAATGTTGGTGGTCCCTCAAACAAGTCAGTTTCGCTGGAGAATGTTGCAGTATGGATCCCTTGGAGCTGGTCTCTCACATAAAACACGTCTCATGGGCTGGGGTCTTTCGTACTTGTTGACTGACGTTAATATGCCCAGAATATGCCGGTTTCGCAATTTCGAGTGTTGGCTGAGAAAATCGATGTGGAGCCGACAGGGTCATTTGAATAGGGTGCTTGGCCCTGGGCATGTAACTAGGGGTGCCCACTGCTAGGGGATGACACACAGTCGATGACCATTGGTGGGGAACAAGGACTACCTTCGGCCCAATCAGCTGTGCAAGAGCAGTCGTTCACGAGCAAGACGTTAGTTCCAACTATGGTTTACTTTTGTGCTTCAAATAACAATGACCTCATGAAACCTTCGCTACGTAAGCTCGGCCGCGTAGGGCTCCCGAACAGGGACTAACCACTCAACTTTTTTGACTAGCCTTATCGTAGCCTCAACTTCAGGTTCGACGGAATCCCAAAATAACCACAAGTTGGACTTGGGTCCAAGCTGAGTCAGATCTGAGTTCGGAGACAGGTACGTATTTGAAGTTTCTGGCCATTCGAAGGACACTGACTCACGAACAACGTACAGTTATTGGTTGTACTTCGTACCGGAACGGGAACTATTGGCCCATCCGCCGGACATCAAACAGCCAAGCAACATACTGAATCTATTTCGTTATCGCCACAACTTGCCCTCCGAAATATCAACCATTGGGGCTTCAAATGCAGCCTTGGCAATACATTACGATGGTCTTAGATGAAAGGGTAGTACAAGGGCTATTTAAAGGGTTCCACAATCGGCGATTCTCAGATCTTTCCCAGTCGATCGTTAACCGAGGCTGACAACCTCATAGAATTATATAAAAGTTTTCAACCTTTCCTCCAACTCTCCAGAACTTGACGTTCCTAGAACGACGCAGAGCGTTTTACTGATTTTCTCGGTTGTGTTATATCAAGTTACACTAGGGAAATTTTTCGTCAAACCCAGAAACCACATTCGTTGAAAATGGCCCCCAACGACTCGGATACAACAAGCCAGTTCTCGGGGAGAACGGTGAATAATGAAGAACGAACCATGCCTAGGGTGAATGCCCTCTGTCGCCGGATACACGGTTGGTCGTGGCAGGCGGTGAGTCTGGTACCTTCGAATGCCCTGTTTGTCCTTGCTGACGTTGCACGTAGTTCCCGGTGGGCATGGGTACTGGAGCCGTCTATGTCACCCTCTATGGTCTCAAAGACAGGTCGTCAGTTGTCGCAACGATTGAAACCGGCTTCTACTTCCTGAACATGGCGCTGTTCCTTCTCAATACCGTAACACTTCTCCTACAAGCCATCCGTACGTCCATGTATCTCCCCGACATTGCATTACTCACATATCTATTCAGTCTATCCTCGTCAGGCCTATCGACTCTTGACAGATCCTATCAAGAGCATCTTCGTCCCCTTGATTGTAAGTATCTCATCTCTTGCTTTGAAATAATGATGAACTCGTTGGCAGGTACTCTCCTTCGCCACCATCATCATCGGCACTATCAACTATGCTGTCCCTGCCCAACACGTAGGGACAAATTTCATATACGCGTTGTTCTGGTGCGTTGCTTTGCATGTCCTGACGAGCGGATAGTAGTAATGCTTTGTAGGGTCTACATTGTTTTCGCAGTATTAACGTGCTTCCCCATGTTGATGATCTGGTTCAATAAACCCCATGACCTGGAACACTTCACCCCCGCGTATGCATTCTTGGTGAATATTTTGTTCCTTTCTACAGAATGTCAGCTTATCCGTTTCATGTAGATTTTTCCCATGGTATGTTTGTCGCCCTCACTCGCTTACGAGGGTTTCAATCTGACGAACGCAAAGATGTTGGTTGGTGTCGTTGCTTTCAACGTCCTGCGGGTTCTATCGCCGGAAGATAGTAGAGCATTGGGAGTATTACTTATTGGATATTTCTTCCAAGGTATGTCGTCTACTATGATGATCAACTCGATTCTTGTCTCAATTCTCGCCTTTAGGCCTCGGATTCTTCATGACATTTTTCTATATCTGCATCTATATAATCCGGTTCGTGGGACATCTCTATTTCAGTATCAAGTATCCCGAGTGCGTTTGACTAGGATCATCATGACCGGTTTCCTGGAGGGACACCAGGCAAACGGTGCTTTCATCGCTTGTGGACCGCCTGGTTTCACTGCTTTGGCACTCATCAAACTAGGCAGACAGTCGCAGAGCATGTAAGGCGTCTATCCCTCTCTCAGAACACAGTGTTAATGAATTCCTTTTAGACTTGCGCACCACGACTTAGTCTCTCCCATGGCTGGAGAAATTTGGTACGCAGGTAGTGTCATGGGAAGCCTGCTCCTATTCGGTCTTGCCGTGTTCTTCTTCTTATTCGGCGCCCTGCCGTGGTGGTTCAAGGTTCATAAGAACTTGAAGGAGATCCTGGGATGCTGGGCACTGACGTTCCCGAACGGTACACTCTTTCCTCTAGTATAATTGTTCCATCTTCTAATCCTTCCCACAGTCGGTTGGATTGCTACCATTCGTGAATTCGCCGACATCTTTCACCTCCCTGGCTTCAATATCCTCCACATCGTCATGGCGGTTCTGATGTGCCTTACTTGGGTCGTACTTTTCATCCTCACAGTTGTGGCTTTCATCCAAGGGCATATTTTCAAGTCTATGCCAGAAGATGTCATCAAGGATTCCGTCCTCCTAAAACATGAGACCGAAAATGAGAAGGACAGAGCCTCTCCTGTTTAATCGTCCTCATCTCCTTTTCCCCTACAATTTTTCTCCTGTTTCTCCCCTCTATTCTCTCCTCTTTTCCTTCCCTTTTCTCCCAGACCCTTTTTCTTCTCCTTTTTGCCTTACTTTCACGATATCCTCCCCCTCCCCCCATCATTCACTTTGTCGTCGTTTTCTGCACTTTTCAGTTTTCCTGGTCCATAGAGTTTGGGTATCCTTCACTTATCGCCCTTCGTCGTTGCATTTTCCAAGCATATGTTTCTGGTTGCATCGCTGCATCCGACACGCTCATTACCACTTGGAATACGTATATCTTAAGAGTTTCTAATGGTGCATATTAGCTAGCTAATCCTAATCCTAATCATAACTTGTCACGTTGGGTTCCGCAACCCACTTGGCGCGATAGAGGATCACATGGTCGTCGATTGAAGACCGCACATGAGAACCTTCTCACAACTCAAATGGAAATAGCATTTTGTTGTGCACATGGCATGATATGCCAAATGTTTCATCCCAGGACCCCGAACAACGAAAGCTGCCCCCGCTCTCATCTGTACTATGTCAGCTACGGTTGATTCTGAGCTCCCCCTATACACAGAAATCGCGGGAGACACTGCCAGAGTCGTGCCTGCCAGCGCCGGATCCTCTCGTCCCTTCAAGTCAGAGTTCAAGACAGGTCTACAGGACGAGAAAGAATATGCATGGTTGGTACTTCGGGTGCAGAGCAGGTCTCCAAGTGCGACGAGTGTCCCATTTTTTACGGAGGGCGATATGATCTCAGGAGTTGTGGAATTGGATGCTGCGAAGACTGATTCTGTAAAGGCGGTGTTCATTGAAGTGAGGATGTTTGGTGTAGTTCGAGAGGTTTACTAACAGAGGCAAAGATTCAAGCTGGGACTACAGCTGTTGGTCAGGAGGAAGAGAGGTTCTTATCGTTGAAGGAGACGTTATGGACTACTGCGGATACCAAGACCACGAGCAAGTTGCAGGGGAAGCATAGCTGGCCGTTCGAGTTTGTGCTTCCGAAGGAGGTGGAAGTCGTTGGTCCGCATGGGAAGAAGGGGATTTACCACCTACCACCCAGTTTTTCTGAGCGAGCCAGTCCTGCATATTTGGATTATAAGATTGTGGTCACAGTCAAGAGGGGTGTGCTGAGGGTTAATCATAAGTGAGTCGTTAGGTTGCCCAAAAGTGTCTGGCAAAATGATTTAGATTTGGCCGAGATTGATGACGACTTTCATCTATCAACCGCTCACCGTGCCAGATTCGGAACCGACTCCCCTGAGGAGGCTAGCTTATGCGGAAGGCAGAGCCTTACCCGGCCCGAAGCAGGACCCGGAAGGGTGGCGAGTGCTACCAAAGATTAAAGTCGAAGGGATTCTCTTCTGCGGAAAGAGTGTGGAAGTCCAATGTCAAGTATGTGCTTGAACGGTCCATCCACTCAACATTAACGGTTAGTTTAAATAGTTGTCCATCGCAAGGCCGTTACAGTATGCTCTGGGATCTCCGATCCCGCTGTATTTGATACTGGAATCGGAGGATACTCAGGCACTAGATATTCTCAGCAGCCCGACTGCAATGCGCGTTGAGCTGGTTAGGGCCACGACGACTGGCTCCGAAGCTACGGCAGAGAGCCCCGACAGAAGGTCCGACAGCTTCTTCAAAGTTGCTTTGAGCAGGGCATATTTTTGGAATGTCGATGAATCAGGAGAAGGTTCAAGCAGGAGAATTCTACAGGGGGAGATTGACCTGGAGATGAAGTTGAAGCCGACATTCGTGTTTCCAAGGCTTTCCATTGAAGTGAGTTTTATGATCCTTTTGCAGGTTCAATGATCCAGATAGTTCCACAGTATACGGTCGATTTCGCAGGATTTGAGGCCACGGGATGGGTGACGAAAAATCACGGCCAGAAAGATAAGCCCTTGCAGTCGGAGCCGGTGAAGATCACTTCGAGACAGTTGGCCGGGCTTAATATGCGGTCCAACGCGCCACCTGGATATCAAAAGCCCGAGATTGATTATAACAAGTCCCTGGGATACTTGGAGAATGGCAACCAGAGGTTTCTGCATCATGGTGGAAGATAATAGCGTTTTTCGGACGTGTTGTGCTACAAGCGGAGTATGTTATGTCTATTTTTCGTAGTATTTTGTTCGAAAAAGACCAGGAAAAGGAAAAGCTGTGAAGATCAGTGCCTGGAAGGGTGACCGAACTTAGATTTGCGATGACATAATCGAAAACCACCTCTTTTGAAAAGCAAAACAGCATTCCAGCAATCGCAACATGGTTCTGCGCTCTCTCCCATCTCTCCATCCGCAATGTCGAAGAACAGCCAGTTTCTCATAGGATCCGTACTAGAACGACATCCCAGTGGCCCCCCTCTGCCACCCAAACCAGTTACCTCGAGTTCGCATGGTTTCCCTGTTGTACACCATAGGTCTAAGAGTGCTTTTGCTCGGAGTAGGGAAGAGGCGCGGAAATCTACACAGACATCGAAAATTCCAAGACCACAAGCACCTCCTACTGTGGTTCCCAGCCAACCTGTTGCTGCAGATGGCACAGAAGTTGGGAGATCTACTACCGACAATTGGAGAGAGCAGATAAGCAGGGATAATGAAATCCGTGTAGCAAGTATGACAGACGAGCAGCGCGAGGCAGAGAAAAGGGAGATCCTGGAACGGTTCGGTGCAGACATTGGGGACGTGTTGAAACGCGCTCGATTGGCTCGAGAAAAGAATGCTACGAATGACCGATGGCCGACTCAGAAGTCAAGACCTCCACCACCGTCTTTTGGTAACGATCAGGGGGAGACACTCAAGAATTTACCAGAAGGTGAGTTGATATTCTATTGCAAGTATGTTAGCATGGTTTCGCTCAACATTCGACAGTTCCGATATCTGAGGATGAACCTGCACCATCAAGGCTAAATGGGAGAGGTGCGAGTCATAATTTTCTTTCGTATGATATATAATCAACTAATTCAATGGCTCACAGGGGTTTCGCCTCCTGCCCTTTCACGCCCCGGTTCGCGGCCTGCTAGTCGTCTGGATCGCAAGTTACGTTTCGCCGAACTCAACCCAAATGATGTTTATGTCTACGAGTCCGTTCCTTCATCTCCCAAGAAAAGTCCACTAGCGCTACCGCCTGCAACGAACGATGGATCAGCCATTTCTCTTGGTCGATGGTCCGGCAAGATGGCACAACCGGTGGATATCCTTGACCAGCTGCCGCCACTACCACCTACACAGCTGGAGAAGCCTGGAGCTCCCAAAGAAGGAACGGAAAAGCAGGTGTTGAATGGGGAACCAGAAGAAGGCACTGCTGAATACATTCGTCAACGATACTTCCCTAATGCTCCCGCTAACGATCCCAATCTTGCTTGGATGCAAGGAAATCCTCTCCCCGATCAGTCCTCCACTTCCCTTCGATTTGACCTCCATGGAAATGTTATTCCTCTATCTGTTGCAACGAACCTCCCAACTCACCTTGGTCTCCACCACCATGCTGAAGGCTCAACTGCCGGTTATACCTTGGACGATATTTTCCTTTTGTCGAGGTCAACTGTACCGGCACAACGCGCGACTATGTTGGGTGTGCTGGCCCACATCGTGCTGAACCTTGGAAAAGCGAAGAAAGGAAACTTCCCAGCTCTGGATGTGCTCGAACCACAAGCGGAGGAGATACGGAAACGTATCATAGCCGCTGGTGTGGAGGCTATGAATGAGCGGGGTAGTGTTGGTGCTCGTGCCATTGAGGTTGTTTGGGCTGCCCTTGTTGGTTGGGATGAGGATATCACACACCTGGAGGGTGTTGAACTTCAGCAAAGTTCGGATGCGGCCATTGCTTCGCTTCAGCTAGATTTCTTCCTACCGCAAATCGCTACAGCTTTGTCTCAAGGCGACGCTGTCCCAGAGTCTTTGACTCAGTTACTTACCATCCTACATCGACTCGCGCAACAGAGTAACAAGATCGCGGAGAGTATAGTTCAGACGCCAAATCTCTTGGCAAATACCTTCCGGACCTTCTTGCTTACCCCTATCCCGCCCAAGGAGAGCGACCCTCTTCCAGAGCCCGCTGCTCTTCAGTTCCTCATTACCCTAGCATCAGCTTCCCGAGCCAACGCAGAGGCACTCAAAGAACCCACGGACGCTCTGCTCCGGTTTATAACTCCCCTCCCACCATCCTCACCCTTTCCCTCAGCTCTCGCAACGAGCCTTCTTACACTTACATTACGCCTCTACATCACGTTGGCATCATATGGGCTGTACTCAAATATTGCAACAACAGCCATGCAACCCTTTTCCCACCTCAGCCAATATATCCTCTCCCCCACCTGTACTTCGCAAAAACTCAAAATCGCGTGGTTGGATTTGTTGAATGCGTGGATTGTGTGTGCTGTGGACCCGCATAAGACAACGCCTGATCATGATATTTTGTGGAGCCAGGTTGTGGGGTGGGGTTGGAAAGATGAGATTGGGCAATTTGCTGAGGGGTTAGGAAACATGGAAGGGGAATGGCGGGCTTGGGGTGCAGTATGGAGAGCACAGGCGCAATGGTTAGAGGGATGTAAGGTGAATGGTATCAAGGGTGGCGAGGCTGAGAGAACAGAATTTGTGGAGAGCGTAAAAGGCGATTTTCGTGATGGAGTCAGGGGAAGGGTTGTTCATGAGGTGCTGGACTCGTTACAGAGGGAATTGGGTGTTGAGGGTGCTGTGCAGGACTTGAGCAACGCAGCATTCTATGCGGAGCTGTTGAATGCCGTTATTCAGTTGTGGTTGGCGTGTCTACCGCCTCACCTGGAAGGATCACCATCTTCCCCACCTTTTGAACTTCCTTTTCCTGGTATTTCAGGGGTCTGTGCGAAGTTGGTGACTCACTCGTTATGGGGCGCTATCGGCTCGAGTGTAATGGATGCGAGGAACTGCGTTCATGCGCGACAACTTTCTGGATTTCTTGCTGCGTACTTGGCGCTGTCGAGGCGACTTCCAGGAATTTCGGAAGAGCTCTGGATTGCTCAGGCTTTGTCTATCCTGCTGAGGTGTATGCCTGGTGATGAAGACACAGCCACCACCGTTGTGGAGGAGTTGATGCGCCTCGTAACCTCAGATTGGATTAACCAACATCAGATCACTTCTCCGGTTATCTGGGAACACGATGGCTTATCTATCCTCTCGCCATTCCTCTCACATACAATCCTGCCAGATAAAAGTAACCGAGTCGCCCCTTTACAGATCACGCCCAGATCCATCGCAACGTCCTCAACGCTGAGGCTACCAGTGGCATCACACCGTCGGAGCTTTGGCCTGCCGTTACACCGAGACTGGACGTTCGCGCCTATAAACCATCTCCTGCGGTCTGCGGATTCGGAAGTGTTTAAGCATCTGCCTTCAGGATGGGATTCATCCGAGGTCGAAGTAACGAGGGCAAGTCTATTCTTGTCGGGTCTTAGCCGGGACATCCTTTCCCGGTTCTCGTTGGATCAGTTCGCGCTCTCGAGGGAAGAAGCGGTGTTTGGGTGTATGAGGGTGTTTATGCTGGAGCATGGACAACCGGATAACGATTCTTCAGGAGAGGTATTTAGGGATGCTGTGGTGGAGAAGTTGATGAGCCAGGTATTGGAGCCATATTCATTTGAGTCATCTCAGAGAACGCCGGTCAAAATCGGTCAACCTTCAGTGGTGAACCCGAATCTGGAACAAGTCGCTGCTAGGTTCCTAGGAGGTACAACACCATTCTTCCAGTTTTATACGGATTTCGTGGCCCTGTACGACGCCATCTCGTTTTCGGATACCACTTTTGCCAAGTTGCTCCTGGCACCCACCCCTATGCGTTATGCGGTTGACTATCGTAAACACCTCTGGAATGACTTTAACCATATCCTCAAAACGATCCGGACCCCATGTGAGCAAGTCTTGTGTTGCGAACTCAAGGACTACCTATATCCTATTGAAAACGACCCACAACTTATCGGCGCATATTTGCGAGCACTATTGAAAGAACCCCTACAAGGCTTTGTTCGACTTGTAGCGGTGCATCACATTGCATCCAGTGTCTGGCCAGATCTGCGGGAAGAGGGAATGTCGAAAGAAGCCAGGGCAGAGAAGTTGATCAAGGCTATCGTAGCCCAGGGGTGTAATGAAGTTGTGAAGGAGATTGTCAGCTATAGGCAGACGTTCCCTGGACCTACTTGGCTGCCTCCTGAATGCTTCGAGCATGTTAATGAGATGGCTGGGGCGAGGTTGAAGTGGATTCGACAGTTAGGAGACGAGGCGGTGACTTCGCGCTTGGAGGGACTGTTGACGCAGTTATCATAGGGTAGGATATCTCACTGCTATTGTAGAATACTGTACGTATGTATAGACATCGAGGTAATATCTTGGTCTGAAGGTCAAATGGAATGGGCTGATTCGCGACCCTGTGTATGATGGAAGGCAAAGGGTCGGGTTTGGGAGTCACGAAAGCGGTAAGTGCCACTTCTTATCATTCAGCAAGCATGTCGCCATCTCCAGAGTGTGTAAGCATTCTTCCTAAGCCCTCTTTCTCTAAGATCCGAGTACAGCCTAGGAGCGAAAGCCTTCAAAGGCCTTCAGCACCGCAATCACTCCATCCGATCAGTATTAGTGGTTTTTTCGCGACACTATGCCAAGATTCGAATATGCCAGTTGGCCTCCTACACTCACACAAGCTCAGCTGGAGGAACTCACAGCTTACGCTACGACCTATGCTTTATCTCATGGTCTCTTGTACCTCCCACCTGTGCGACCGCTTCCCAAGGTTCCTAGTGCGGCGATTCGTGCGCCCCTAGCGTTGTTCCCCTCGCCGTTCCCAAGAAAGCTATTTGAACAGGCGAAAAACTTGCAGAGGATTTACAACGTGTTATATAGCCGCATTGCATTAGATGAGGAGTTCTTGGATGATGTCATGGGTGCGGAGAATGGGGTGGGCAAAGTGGATGACTTCACTGGGCAGTTGTGGAGGGGTTGGAAGGCACTGAGGGACGAGGGGATTGACCAGGTGTGTGGATAGTATGATTTTACTTGCGATGTTGTTGGTGATATTATTTGGCGCTAGTCTTTGCATTTAGGGATTTTCAGATCGGATTATCTCCTGCACAGTCCGGGTGGACAGGGACTATCGTTGAAGCAGGTGGAGTTCAACACGATTTCGGTGTCCTTCGGGGCACTTTCGCAACGTGTTTCGGAACTACATAGGTTGACCCCATCATCCCTCAACGTTAGAGGTGCTTCGACTGACAGGCTTCGCAGGTATCTTCAGCACGTTACGGGTTACTTCAACGTTTCATCTCACCTACGATCGGAGAATTTCCCCTCAAACGAGACTATCTCCGGTCTAGCTGCTGGACTCGCTGCTGCCCATGCAGCATATTCATCGTCAACGTAAGGATACATCCCGCCTCCTTGTCTCCTGGTGACTCTGACCGCACACCAGGTCGACCCGAATCCTTGTTGTCGCTCAAGATAATGAACGGAACATTTTTGACCAGAAATGGCTCGAATACGAGTTGTTGGATAAGTGAGGACATTACGTCCCTTACATGCACATCAAGCTCAGCGGTCGTTGGCAGATTCTCAATATGGACGATCAGGCAAACAATGACTGACCTCGGAAAAACAGCACGAGTTGACCCAGCCACAAGGAAACTCTACGTCGATGTGTCCACCGATTTGGACCCATCAGGCTCAGTTGAGATCTCTGTGGTTCATTTCCGCTCAGTTTACACCCCAAGGGACTTTCCTACCCCAGCACATTATGCCACTCGTTTCCTCCTTGAACGGTCGATCGCCATCAAATGTCCCTCGCTTGCACTACAGCTGGCTGGTGGGAAGAAAGTACAAGAAGTCCTCACGCGGGATGGTATGTTGGAGAGATTCCTGGCCGACAGGAAATATAAACAGTTATTCAGCAAGGAGGAGATCCAAGAACTGCGGAATAGCTTTATGAACATGTGGGGTCTTGACGTCGGTGACGACCTCTTGACACCTGATACAGAATCCATCCGCTCTGGAACGGTGAACTATGGCATACGGAAAGCACGAGAGGAGGCAAAGTCGCTGGTCCTCAAACCGCAACGTGAAGGCGGAGGTAACAACGTATACAAGGAGGATATACCCGCATTTCTGGATACATTGCCGCCGCAAGTGCGACAGGCGTGGATCGCGATGCAGTTGATCGTGACCCCTGCGAATGTGGGTAACTATTTGATTTGGGCAGGAAGCACGAATGGCTCTTTAGAAAGCCAAACGCCCGTGAAGACTGACGTTATCAGCGAACTGGGGATCTTTGGATGGTCGCTATTCGGCAAGGACGGATCGGATAGTAATGTGAAGGAGGATACAGTTGGGTGGTTGGTACGCACGAAGGGAACGGAGAGTAATGAGGGAGGCGTGGCCACGGGTATCTCAGTGTTGGATTCTGTGCTGTTGGTGGACTGAGAGAAGTTGGAAGATTGCTCTGTTTTTACCGCTCCGAGCCATTTATATGCTGTAACATACTCGTGTAGCAGCAGCATTTGAACACTCCATAGATTCTATCTGTAACCTTTTACGGTTACCGATTACATTGATTGAGTGCTTCTCCTTTACCCATGCCCCAGCAGGGAGGAATCCAGGTTATGGATGCTTCTGCCCATTTATGAGAAAATCCACAAATACTTCGCCCACCGCGCCTGCTCCATTCACTGTACATGTGGGGACCCGACTTCCTTTCATTTCGTCTCATGTATGTTTCATCGACTCACCTATCCACTGTTACTCGCTTGTGCATACACGCTTTTGCCACGCCTCTTATACCGCAGCGCAGAATCGTTCAATCCCTACCTGGAACCCGGGCGCCCCAGCATATAAAGCACGAAAAGCCGCACCTTGTCCAACCAACTCGCCCACTGTGTTATTTCTCATGCTAACGGATGGAACTCGTGTTCGTGCTTCTCGTTTGGCTCGGTTACACCACGATTTGACCGATCTACTCGAGAACCCGTACCCTGGCGTTGCCATCTTCACTGATGATGCTAATATCCTGAAGTTCTGTCTCGTACTTACACCGCCGAGTGGTCCCTGGAAGGATCTGGCGCTGCATTTTGATGTCATCTTGCCAGAAGAATGGGTGGGGTTTTTGGCCTTGCGATGTGTTCTCGGTTTGTGCTGATGGTTCGGTGTGCAGCCAGCTCTTCCCCCCAAGGTGTCAAGTACGGTCAAGGACATCGACCACCCGAACCTTTTCGGTTCCTACATATGCTGTGATCTCTTGAAGCCTCAGGATATGCTTGCGGCGGGTTATACCGGAGGGTTAGTATAGTATGCAGATTGTTTCCAAATTCATAATTGATTGCATCTTTAGATATTCCCCAGGATTGACGTTACGTGGCCTCTTTCTGCAGTTCTTGACTTTCTTTTCAAGCAGCAAGGTGCGTCCTTTATTTTCCTTTGCTTCCAGAAGCTTAGCTAAATACATACATACGATACAGGTGGAACAAGAAGACAGTGGATTTATTGAGATTGGCGAAGCGTTCGAGATTTCGTACCTGCGCGAAAGCCAACTCCATGAAAGCCTTTCCCCGGGAAAAAAATGGTGTCGCACACGACCCTCTCACTCCCAGTCCATCGCAGACTATCAGAAAGAACTTGAGCGAGAGTGGCAAGCTGACCCGAGACCCGCCGTCTCGGTCGGTCTGTGTGTGGGTGCCAACAGCCAAACTACTCACCTAGTTAAGGGGACTGTCCGTGATCCTCGAAGGATCCATCGATTCGAAAAACGAAACCCTCGTTGGGGCCAGACTTATAAGTTGATCTCGACTTTCCGGTGTAGATCCTGTCCCTATGGTTCCGATGTCCTTCCGCATCGCAACCTGCCCTCGTCCCTTGGGCGCCCCAGGGTAACCACTGTTGTTCCTAACTCGACTACCGTTCCAAAATGCTACCTGGGCATACTCAACGACGACATTCTGGCTGAGATAGCTAACATGCTCACTTCCGAGTCACTCATTTCCTTCGGAAAGGCTTATCCCCGGATGCGGAATGTCATCTCGTCGATGCATATCCTCATTCGTCGCGAGTTAAGGTGTTTCTACCTCCGCACTCCTATTCAGGACTCCATCTTGGGCATTGGGATCTCCGTCGACCGCCGGCAACGGACTCTGAGTTCAGACTTTGATTGGCTCAGCTATGAAGCCTTCAATAACCACGCCGTGCGGAAAAGCATACAGAAGCGACCCTTCGAGTTTTTCCTTCCTTTGGCTTTTAATCAGTCCCACTTCCAACGGGCCTATAATTATGTCAGGCTTGCACTTAACAAGATCGATCTTGCCAGTGGCGGCATTGGGTCTGCATGGAATACCTGGATGGGAGCTTCGACGCAACCACTCAAGGGGATCTGGGTGCTGTACCGCATGATGAATAAAATTGTGGTCTCGCTCATGAAATCTTGCGATGATGTTCTCCAAACGCCTGCCAGTATGCACCACCAACAAGGCGGTGTCACACTTCTCTACGTCTCAGAGAAGGCTGTGATCGCGTACTGTCATCTCCTCCACTTAGTTCTTTGCCTGGCCCGCACCAATCCCGCTATCGTTGATGATGCGATAGGCCGCTTGGAGAAGTTCAGAGATCAACCGGCATCGAGGGCCAAGTGTTTCGTGCCTGACCTGGGCGAATTCATCATCCTCATTGTCCTGGTTCACATCCTGCCCTCGGTGAAGGCTCGCGAAAGCGTCGGTTGGCAACAGCTCAACGGCGCGTTCCTTGAGGAAGCTAGGATTCGTAACGTTCGCTGGGTCTTGCAAAAGTCACCCGGGCTGGGAAACACTTGCGATCGGGGGGCAAATGATTATCGCCTTACTACGACATTCGATGAGTCCAAGACCAGTTTGCGTTTAATCATGTTCCAGATCATGTTCTTGGACCTTTTCACGAGGGTTTACGGTGGTCAGCATGGTCTATCGACGTTGGATGATAACTATGGCTTCGCGAAGGAAGGTATGCCAGAACAAATCGTCAAAGAGGTCAAAGCGATATATCAGGTCAAGTCCTGGCCCGATTTCTTTGCTAGGGTAAAGTATGAGGAGGCGAAGGGATTCACGAAGGCTAGGTTCTGCGATATGTTAAGGGAGGCCGTTAAAATTAGTCTGGAGAGGGGGTATCATACCGGAAATGGCTTTGGGAGGTTTGGGAGGTTTGGGAGGTTTGGGAGGGGATAAAGTGACGTCCTGAATTTTTGCGATGGTCGAGGATGATGTTCCACTGATACGAAAGGGTACTATGTATCGTCTCACGCATTGTGCATTATGGATTATACATGTACACTACGGATCCTGAAGCCTGTCCGTGAGGTTCGACGTTGTGGGCTGGCAGCATGAGGCAGGGTGCGTTGTTCGAGGATTTGAATGTTCATACGCTTCTGTGACCGAAGGCTGCCTATTCGCTTCCCCTCGCATCGCCCCGTTTAATTTGCTCAAGTGAGTACCATCACCTTAGGAAGCTGCGAAAGTAGATCTCGCAAAGCCCAGAACACATGGTTACGTTCTGTGTCGCACCCTCCGCGGTCAAATGGTCAATGCACCGTGCGGCCCACGAAGACACGAGGCCAATAGGGCAGAACCAGAAAACCCCTCGATGGCGACACCCATCCACGCACTCTGCAAGGAAACGGCGTACACACACCTACAATCCTTGTAGACAGTGTTCCGTGACCTTAAAATGCAGTGGCCACAGCCTCCTCACACTGCCAGATGCAGGCGGAAAGCCACTGAAACCAACGTATGGCAATAGGGGATAATGGCAATTCCCCCTCCTCGACAGCAGTCCCAATCTATGTGCAAAAGCAGTCAGAGTGATCCCGGGCACGCCCCCACAGACGAGTACAGGGTCTGTTTCTTCCCCCAAGAAGCAGTCGTGCGGAAGCCCATCACCAACAAGGGCACAAATTTTATATGAGCGCCCAAGGGACGAACTGATGAACCTCACGACCCTTCGCCGTGTTCCTTCGAAACAATCCCCAAGCATTCGCATTTACATCCCAGGCAGAGGCCCGGGAGCATTGGTAACGGTCTCCCACATTCATCTACATCTACACCTCGACCTCTGTTGGCCCCTGCACCCAGGAAATGTGGTCTTCTCGGACTCGATTTATACCCATCTCGCAAGCGCCTGAGTTATTCCTGAACTCACGCCATCCATCACGAATGTGTGGCCCAATTCTACGTTCATTTCTTTCACCAGCGCCCGAAATCATTTATGAATTAGCACCCCCACCCGGAGCATGTGGCCCTAACGAGATTCTACGCTCAAATTAAAACCACCCTCGACGAGCAAAGGGCTCTATCAGTCTTCGGGTTCATCCGCTGCCCTCACGGCGTCATTCATTCTCATCTCATATGTATATATACGCCTAGCGTAACAGCTAGCGCCGCGGACTACCACCAGGCATCGTATAATAAATTGATGAGAAAAAACAACATCACCTTACAGCGGGGTGAAGCAGGATTCGAGACCAACGATGATCAAGGGAAAAACAAACGGCCAAAGTATATACACGCGCGCCTAGGAATGTAACTCAGGACTTGAATCCGTTATTCGAAGCAACTACTGCAAAAGCAGGTCCACTCTTCCCTAACATCTTCCTCAAGTCACCGACTAAAGCTTCTGGGCGTTCATAAGCAGCAAAATGACCACCGCTCTCGTGTTGCGATTCAAACACAACATTAGGCGTTCTATGCCAACTAGGTGGGTATAGCTCATCAGCCTGTGAAAGAGAATCCAATAGTTGGACATACGATCGTGGTGAAATCCGGAGCTCCTTTGGGAAATAGGAATATCCAGTAGGGATATTGACATGGATACGCTTTCTGTAAGCCTCAGGTTGCGTTTTCGTATACTCGTAGTATATCCTAACGGAGGCTGCTGGCCCGGGTCTGGAGAACCAGTAAATTGAAATCCAGGTAAGAACTGAGTAAATCGTGAGTGGAAGTTTGAATTGATTATTGAGGGAATTGACCTTCATCGTCAGTCCAAGGATAATCGTCGGTCCAGCTCACGAGCTTTTCATAGATCCAACCGAGGAGCCCAACGGGGGAATCTGCGAGACTATATCCCAAGGTCTGAGGCTGGGTGGACTGCTCTATGAAATACCCTCGACCTTCCACGGCAAACCATTGGGTGCGTTTCAGACCTGCTTTCTCAAAAGGTGTAAGGGGTGTCACTAGATTCTTCAAGAAGAGCATTGGACTGCCCCATAGGCTCGGAGGTGGGGACCTTCATGAGAAATTAGTGTATAAACAGATGTAAGAGTTTTCACATTCCCTACATGGGAAAGTTCGTATGCCACGCTTTGTTGTGCTTGGGGCCATAAACAGAAGCGCTGTGTTTGGCGATCTGGCGCAACAACATCAGCCGGCAGAAGTTGCAATGGGAAGGGAACGTACGATGCCTCCCCAATCACCTCCTTGGGTTACTAAGTACATTACTTATTAGCCTCACAATGGTTGGTCGCGTAGGGAGACCTCACCGTATTCATTATATCCCAGTGCGAGCATTAATTTGTGGGATATCTATATTTTTTGGTGAGTCCTATGGTCGTAGTACCCATCAGGAACACACCTCCGCATACTGAGAGATGGCAAACCCTCTTTTCTTTGGCGCCTCCGAGAACCCATAGCCTGGTAAACTAATAGCCACAACATGGAAACTGGGATACTCCCCGGAGTCGTCAACCAGCAACGGCAGAATCTTCCTAACTTCTAGGAAACTCCCAGGCCCTATATATGATAAAACAACAATTTAGAGAGCCCCAAAAGAAACAGCATAGAAGGACGATTCACATCCGTGAATGAACAGCAGCGGGATGGCTGAAGGCACTGAACTTTTTTTGTGCACGTAGTGTATGTTCAAAGTTCCGAATCCCTCGATCTCAATATCACGCGTAAATTGTGGCAACTCCTCGTTGAGCTGGGCTTCATGTTTTTTCCAGTCGTACTCATCCTTCCAATACGCGATTAGACGCTGGATGTCCCTCAACGGCACGCCGTAATCCCGTCCGACATTTTCCAATTCGTCGGGAAGCCTCGCCAGGTCGAGTTTCTTCTTTAAGAACTCGAGACTCTCGTCGGGTATAGCGATTTTGAAAGGCGTTTCTCTCGACATCGTGGGTAGGGCGAGTGTTCAGGGAAGAGGGCCGACTAAAGAACGACTCCGATGGTCATATATTTGTGAGCCTCATAAGTGCTATATATATGGCAGTGGTCTCACGCGCGTGAACTGCGATGGCATTTTCAGTGCTTCTGTATGAGCAGAAGAATGGAGTGAATTGTCGCTGAAGTTACCAACTTTGATCACTAGTCCAATGATAGCCCTTGTTCCAGTTTGTGCACCCTCGTGGATCCAGCTGAGGATGCCAGTGGGAGAATCAGCAAGGTTATGCTTCAGTGTTGAATTTGAGTAGGTTGTTCCGCAGATTATCTTCCTTTTTGTTTTCTTTTCGGGATCCCCAGATAGCACCACATTCTTCCGCATCGACCTTTCCCACAGGTGTAAGGTATGATATAAGATGTGTTGCAAGATCCTGTGGGAATAGTACTGGGGTTCTGTGACTGGGAAAGAGCCACCTTCGACAGTCAACGCACTGTCGGCACGACTGGAATTTCAACGCGTCAGGTTGTATCATGGTTCTGGTCATAGTCAGTAGTAATGCGTTGGGTAATCTGGTTTGGTGGAGTGAAAGCGATCGATATGGCGATCGATATGGGAAGACAAAATAGGTTATAGCGTAAGGGCTTATGCCTGCTTTACACTGGGGAAGGCTGTGAGCTAATACGGTCATTCTGACTTTTGCCAGCTCCGCTGTGATAGGTTGCATCGTCCGCCGGGATCCAGTGATAGAGGGTGAAGCCTGTTGGACCCGGTTGTGGCGAATTTATCATCCTCGTCATTCTGATCCAAGTACTTTAGGCGCTAGGTCATTGGAATTGGATGTGCTGGAGAAGGAAGTATGGCTCAGGTCCATCGCATTTTTTACTCATGACCGCGCTAGACGTAGGCGCATATTAACCCCTTGCAGTGAAGATGGTTCCATATGATGGCTGCTCATCCTTTTGAGCTTGCTCCTTGGCCTCGACTTTGAGGGGAAAATGCAAGGTGTCTCGAGGCACATTAACCCTTCCCTGTTGTTATATGATGAGGATTAAGTTTTTTTTAAAACCTTCTGATATGGAGTTATTAAAGACCGCGTAAATTTCATTCTCCGGGCCGATAGATGAAAGTATACGCATATATACGTTGCGCCTGTTTTGTTTGCAAATTCGTGTCGACCGTAATCGCGGGTCAAGATCGGTACAGTCATTGGATGGTCAGTGGGACAACTAAATGATGTGCGCCTTCGGAAGAAGTCCAAGGCTCATATAGGACAAAGTCAAGCCGGTAAAATGTTGGACATACTCTATGGGTATATATAACTAGTTTAAAGCGGTACTATGACTGGTGTAATCTGGCAATCAGTCGAGATTTTGGTTGTCAAGCCCAAAGACAATCAATCAGTGGGATGGTCACATCACGCTGGTGCGAATGTCATCACAACTACCCCACGATGCTCAGTCCTCTTCATCTCCATCGATGTTTGCTTCGTCCTCTGGTATTTTTGGCTGTGAAATGAGTTCCTCAAGGCCCTTTTGGTCAAAAGCTTCAAAAAACAGGATGTCATAAACAAACCAGATGCATTCCAATTTGGAAAGATGTGACAGGTCTGATCAAGCCTCCAAGATGCTCTCCGTGCTAACTTCCAGGATTCGAACACATTGCAACTACAGATGGCCTCAGAATGGAAAGCATTCAACTTATATGATATCGGGATCCATCTTGTAGCACTATTGTTTACGAAATTGATGCCTAGGTTGAGATACTTTGTTTTGCAAGGGACTACCAATGATTCCCTCAATCATCGCGACATGGTCGGATCGCCAATAGCAACCAAACACTCTCATTGTAACTGAGGCACTAGGGTATATAGTTACAAAAAGTCCGAAGGGAGAAGGCGAAATTTCCCTCTGAGTGTCCATTTCCCACTGACCGTCCAATGACTGTAACTGTTTGTGACTTTGAAATTTGAAAGTCTGAGGTGTGCGCATGACATCGGCCTGTTCCAGTAATGGACGCGTCGCGTCGCGTCAATCAGCCGGCAAAAGCCGAGAATCCCTTAGGCTTATGCACAACCTCGACGATCCATCCCAGGTGCGTAAAGGTTGGCATTGAAATTCTTTAGCTGACAGCAAGTCATAGACCTCGTTTTATATCCCATATGCACCGGACGATGAAGAAGAGAAAGGAGGCACACTACGAGACGCTCGTGTAGCGGCGTACAAGTCAAGCTGGGCCAAATGTCTACACAGACTCAGGGCGGAGATCAACAGCCTCTACAGCCCAACAGCAGCCTCCATCGCGCATGGCATTGCCACAGCCTGCGACGATGTTCTCCCAGGACTACCATACTCCGAACTTCCTGTAATCGCAGTCCACCACGCTTCATCTCTCTTTATCGACATCGTCCTCGATCAGCTTCCACATGCGGCTATCGTTTCGCACCTCTACCCCTCGGACGCACCCAACCTCCCGACCGGGATGAAAAATCTCATCTCGGGGTTCCTGGAATCCGATTCTTCTTTGGTAAAACGGAGGTTACCTCGTTTCGCTGCATATGATATCTGCACTCTTTCTGCATGGTATTCCTCTCTGGATTCCAAATCTCAACTTCTTGTGGTGCTACACGACTTTGAACAATTCGACAACAGCGTCATGCAGGATTTGTTGTACATCTGCAGTACGCGTATCCCGGACCTCCCACTGACGTTCCTCATCTTCCTCACCTCTCCGCCCACGCCCTCATACCTTCACGCCGCATACCCACGTAGCACGCTTACGCGCCTCCGCGTCCAGTCTTTCGCCGTCCAAACTGGCCGACCTGTCCTCGAACGTCTCCTACTCTGTGCATTTTTCAATCCTTCCTTCGACTCCGATTTAATGCTTGGGCCAGCTGCACTCGCTGCTATCATCGACCATTGCACGCGACATGATTCATCCGTCGATGCACTCTTCACCTGTATTCAACTCGTATACCTAAAACATTTCCTCGTTGAGCCTTTGAGTGTGTTTATTCAACCGCCATCAGCACTTAGCACTGATGCCGAATACGCGCCCATCCTCCCCCTGCTCCACCCCCGCCTGTCTTCCCTCTCCCCTTCTACCCCACCGCCACAAGAATTAGGATCACTTTTAGATATGCTCACGCCGTGCCACACCACCTTCCTCACACACGCGCGCAACCTTCGCCTCGGCTTCACGCTCCTTCACACTCTCCACACCTTTCTCGCTGCTCGAGGCTACAAGCCTCTCCATCCACGGTCGGGTGGTCTTACAAGCGTAATGCTGTCGGTACTTCGCAGTCAGGCAGGTCGGGATGTCAAAGCGATTGGAATGTACGTGAAGAAACTTCGTACGGAGGCTTTACATGATCTGTTGGACGACTTGGACGAATTATACTCGGGTCTCCCGAACTCTGTGAAGAAAGCGCACGAACCGGCTCGAGCGAGGATTGCCCTTTTTCGGAGTGCTGAGCCTGATGCTTTGGAAGCGGAAGATGTAGGCGAGTGGTTGACCGCCTATATCCAGTATGTCCTCCATTTCTCATTGTCAATCATCTCTCCCTCATGCCGCGTTCCATGCTCTCATAGGGACCTAATACAACCTCTAGAACGTCACCCGCTATGGGATATCTGGTACACAGGTGCAAGTCCCTTCCCGAGCGAGGTACGCGCTTTCTTCATTTACGCGTATACCTGCCCACGAACCTATTTGCTACAGCTCCTCAACCCCTCAGTACGTGCTTCAATTATCAATGGCCTTCTCCGGCCATACGACTTCACTTTACCTCTCCCGCTCCCACTGTCACCGCAACCCTCGCAAACGGTAGAAGAAGCACCGCCGCTCTCACCAACAGTATCAGACCTCGAAGCACAGCTTGAATCTACACACGTCTCTCACAATGACAGCAGAGAACTGCATACCCTCCCAGATACTTCGATCCTTTTCAGACGGTACCTCGACAGCGGGAAGTTGATCAATATATACGATTGGTATGAGTCGTTCAAGGTCGTGTTGGACGCACAACGTGAGGAACGAATACGTGCCCGTGCTCATGTGTCAGGCCGGAAGGGCAAGGAGAAAGAGAAGGGTAAAGGGAAAGGAAAATCGAAGAGTGGAACTGGGAGTAGGACGGGGTCTCCTACGAAACGTAAGGCTAAACAAAAGCAAATCGAGGTCGAGGATGTGGAAATTGGAGGAGGGGAGATGGAAGAAGAACCGGATGAGGAGGCGTGGAGTCGCGAAGTCCAAGCTCGGTTTATTCGTGCGCTACATGAACTTGATTACCTTGGGTTTGTAAAGCACACCGGGCGGAGGGTGGAGCATGTTGCGAGGGTTGTTTTTGATGTTGGGGACGAGGATGATGAAGGCGATGATGAGTGACAAAATGTTCAAACCTGCGGGTGGGATTGTTAGTCCAGCTACAGCTGCGCCTGACGCCATGCATCTGTCGTCTGTCCCTGAAAGTTGAACACTTTGACTTTTGTAATGAAAACAGGAAAACATGCTATTGACCGTAGCAGTGCGAGCTATGATCGAATCCATCGTGCTTAGTCGCTGGAAAGGGTGTATATAGAAACCACACTCTCGTTCTTCAAGATACCCTCGAGGCGAATTACTTTCGGATGGGCGTCCCGGTGAGGCCATAGCCGAGGCTAACTCCCTTTTCAATAGACTCGACAAAGACGCCAGAGTAGTGGAGACCCTCAGTAGTGCCTTCTTGAATACCGTAGTGGACAACGTCGCCTTGTTGTTCGGGGGTATCCTTGGGGTTGACCAGCGGGAGCTGCGAGGATGCGTCAATCATTCAGGAGCTTTATACTACGTAGAACGAGTTTGTTCACCTTGAGAACACCGAAGTGGAACTCTCCCTTGCCATCATCACCTTCCTTTTGGCTCTTGTTCTCGAGAAGACGTGTCACAGGGACGAGAGGGGTACCCTCGACAGAATAGAAGACAGCAAGGGTTCTGGCTTCCCAATCCACCTGAACAGCGAAGTTGTGCCATAAAGCAGGAAGGAAAGGAGCTTTGAAGAGGATGTTTAGTCCATGGTCAAGAACCTTGAAGAAATGGGCATCCTTTGCAGGCTTGGCGTTGGCATCTAAAGTGAAAGGTGTGCCTAATTGGATACCGAAAACATGTGAACCATCACTTGGCTCGATGAAGACGATTTGGTATTCGTGTTTATAGTTCAGTGGGTGGTTTTCATCAGCTTTGATGGAGAAGTGGAAGACAGTTGTGTTGACTTGGATGATGGGGATGAGGTTGGCGGGGGACGAGTCGCGTTGGGCTATGATGTCTGTGCGACGGAAGCCATTCTGGGGGTTGCTGCCGCCTGGAGAGAAGATGGAGGAGTTGTCGATAGAGACGGAGATGACTTGTTCGGTGGCTTTGGTGTAAGGGAAGGATCTCCAGAGAGGTGTGGGAGGAATTTTGTGGCCTTGGAGGGTTGAGTACTAGAGGAGGAATTTGTTTATTAGCTTTGAGGACTTGGCTTTGGGAAGTGGGGAACCCTACGTGAGATGCGCTCTCTGTTCCCTTCACGACGCTAGAATATATACTTAGCCATGTGTGGATAGTTATTAGTCAAAGGTACGTACGTCAAGAAAGGATCTTTCGAGCCATCTAAATCGGCGGTGGTGTAGTTGAACGGGACGCGTCCGTCATAGAGAACAGGTGTCGCGGCGACCTTCAACGACACAGCAGCAAGCACAAGTAGTTTTGAGGCACCAGCCAGCATTTCTGGAGATCAAGGAGTCCTGAAGCCCCGAAAGCATTTGGCTTTTATATTCATGATTGTTGGCAGGAGGGGTAAACTTCGGCGGATTGATGAGCTATCTAGAGGTGTTTTTTCGGCTACTAGCTGTGGGGTAAGTGCGGGATAGCCTAAAGTTGGTTGTTCCGAACATTGAAGGCTCGGGTAAAGGACGGTCTCGCGTCCCTCAGTGGACTTTATTGCATTGACCAGGCACAGCTTCCGACGATAACCCAACTATTTGAGGACCAATGGGCTAGTCAGAAACATGCGTAACTACGTTCACGACCTGAGGTAGTTCAGAGACTCGAGACTATTCCGGCCATGGTGATTACGCGGGTACACAGTCGAGGGCCAATGGGGAACACAGCACGTCCAAGGAAGAATATCTGAGCAAAATGGAAGTTTTAGGAGGGAGAGGTCAAAGCCAATTACAGAACACGTGCCGTCCCAAGGTATGGGACTTTCGCTTGATTTCGTTTTCCTTTCCACCGCCATGTCAATACCACACAACCACAAGCCTACTCGTCGCGAACAACGACGGAATCGAAGGCCAGAATGTCCACAAGGTGCTGGGTCCACTAAAGGACCACCGCGAGTCGACGATAGCATCCAACGCGATGCGAGGTACCACTACTGATTGCAGTGTCTCCTTCGTTCTCTGTGCACAGATGGAATGCTGGTCACATTGAAAGATATCTATATGCCCTGTATCACGTCGACATATCGTTCTGAAACGTACCAACTTCCATTCCAGACCCCGACTAGGGGAAGGGCGCAGAGGAAATCCAAAGACGACATTCTCCCGGTAGACAGAATAAGGCCAGACATAACCACAAACGATTCACTACATCGTTTCTCCTCGAGCAGCGAAAGTCCACACAAAAAACTCCTACCAAAGACGCCAGGAAGTTACACGGCACTGAAGAAAAGGTTTCTAAACCAACAGGACGAGAAGTGGCAGCGCTTCCGACCTGAATTGTCATCTTCCCTCTGTACATGTGCAAACTCGCCGGTCGATACTGCGGCAGAACCTCTGGACACTCAAAACCAACCCATGATAGAGCATCCATCTAATCAACAAAGTGATGGCAAGAGGCAGTTCAAGAAACCCCTCTGGAGCATCAGCTTCAACCAAACAGAAGCGGATATATGCGCTCAGTAGAATCCGGTGAATAAAAGGGAGTTCGATCTCCACCACAGATTCTACCACTACACCAAGCGATTTCCTGCTGTGATCTTGAAAAACTTCTTACCGAGTTCCGTCGGCGCGGTACTAAATATAAGATCCAACTTGTCTCAAAGGAAACTGGTCGATGTCACTGGTATACGGCTCAAGTCGTTCTATCCTCCCTGGTCCAATGGAAACATCGGCGATGGCCGACCCCAAGTTACTCGAATCCTTAGAGCCCAAGTCGTTGAACGCTTGCAGGATCAGAATAGCCATGCTCATATTCTCGAAGATTACAACACGAACCACAGATATTGGTCTATCCTATTGGAACTATTAAAGCACGAACATGATAGTTTTCGAGGAAACTTCTCACAGCTTCGTGATGGCACTCTCCACAAGTGTCTCTCCAAGTGCAAATCGCGGCATTATACTGGAGTTTCTGTTCTGCGAGGACGTAGGCGAAGGGTAACGACCATGGTCAAGAGTTTCTTTTACTATCTGCGCAATTGCTTCCCGGTGGAGTGGTTGCCTGGAGCCATGTTGCTCTTGCTGTCGATCCCAGGAACCCAGGAACACAGGGGATTTGGGACCGAGATGGAGGTGACATATTTTCCTGTCCTACTTTTCCCTGGAGCCTGGCCAGAAGTCGTCGTTCACAATCAAGGCGAGTGTGTATGGGACCTTTGTCATCCGGTCCGCATTTTCCTGGTGCTTGGCTTGAGGTATCGGAGCTGGACGAGTTCGTTCTTTGACATGACCGACTCCCGCATCACCCCTTGTTCTATCAACGTCCATTCCTTGTTGCTATTTCGATTTGTTGGATTCTTATGTATATAATTTTTTAATGCATAATGAGTGACGACTATACCAGACTAGCCCTGCTAGAGTGATTAGAACAAAGTGACGGAAACGACAGTAGTGCAATATTGTCATACAGGTCCAATGGTCCAAACCAAGAAAGAAATATGGCAACAATGGCTTTGAAAGCGAGTTAATCGGACAGAATGGAACGCATACACAATGGATACCGACATACATATTCCCAATGAGGGATACCCAGGGAGGAAAAAGGGAGAATAAAATTATCAGTGATCACCTCTTCACCCGTCCCTCAACATATGAGCTCCTAGACCCAAAACAACAAATCCACCAAAGAAAATCCCCCATGCCCAGACATCCCAAACAATGCGTCTCCGCATCTGCCGCTTTTGCAAAGCACGCTCTTTCCGCTGCAGCAAATCATCGTGTTCCTGTCCTGACGGTGTATGGCGATGTCGCGAAGACGAGGAGAGTAGGGGTGGCAGCGAGGCATAGGCAGTGGTTGAAGTTGGGGAGTGTACATCCCCGTTGATCGACGGGGTCGGATTGTCGACACCCAAGTCATTGATAGGACTAGGTACTGGTAGTGTAGTGGATGGCCTATTGGAAGGAACGGGTGTTGGTGCCGTGGAGACAGAGGAGAAGTATGTTGAGGGGAGGATGATTGAGAGAGGCGATTTGAAGGTATGCGCAAGGACGTGGAGAACCGGCGGGACATAGTACGTTGCAAGGACGGAAAGTGTGATGGTTAACAATCTCAAAGGGGTTGAGGTGCCGAAGAAAAGAGGAAGGAGTGTAAGAAGGGTCAAAGATAGTCCCACCGCGGATTTTTTGAGCGTCCTGGTGAGTTTCGACACCATCTGGGGTGTGGAGGTGTGTCGATGATTGACACTCAACCACTTGAGCGAACCAGGAGGGAATGTGGGGATCGTAATGAGAAGCTGGGGAGTTCCAAAGAGGAGGGTTAGAGCCGCGAGGGCGGGCGTAACGAAAGTTTGAATTCTGGTTGCAGGTGTGGACTCTCCAGGTGGATAGGGGAATTTCCAGTCAGGAAGTTGATCTGAGTCTGAGTACTTGGTTAGTGAATTGGTGACCGGGAACCCCATGCCAACGCTCGCTTCCGTAGTTGTTGTTGCGGGAGCAGTCAGGCTCTTGTTAGGGTATGCGGCGAATCCGACAAGGGGCAAGGTAAAGGCAAGTGCCATAATGACCGACAGTAGGGACAAGAATTTGAAGGAACGATATAGCGGTTGTTTGAGCCTGCCGTCACGGTGTGTTCTGATTTCGCCGGTGGAAGGAATTGAACCACCTGTAGGGATGGAGAGGGAAGTGTTGGTGTTGAAGAGGAGAGGCTGAATCGTGCCTTTTGTCGAGGCATATAAGGGGAGTGTGTTGGATGAAGTGAAGATGAACATCGTGGTGACTACAAAAGAACGTTTACTTAAATAACGTTAAAGGGCGCTATGGTTTATAAGCTTACCGAGTCCATCCCAAATGTTTTTGGGGTCCGAGCGTTCAGAGTTGATGGGAAGGATACCTTGAGTGTATAAGTATATGACAGCGGCCAGCCAAAGTAGGTATGTGAATATTGAGAGATTGGTGGTGTGAATGACTAGCCGAGATGCCAAAGATCCGGGGTAGGAGAGTAACAGCGCAAGTATGACCAACACTAGCGCCAGAGCCAGCTCGGTCGACGATCGGTGCGGCGCTTGCGTCGTAGTGAGGAGTGGAAGCACCAAACGTGTGCACTCTATCACGGAAATGGTCAGCCTAAAACATAGCAGGAAGCGGAAAAGATGGAATTGACCTTGGAGATAAACCACAGCAAGAAATATCCTCAACACAGCTGTTCCCAGCGTCACTGAAAACCTGAAAAATTGCCGTCTCCTTTCTCCCTTTCTCCCTCTCTTCTTCGAGCTCACAAACGTATTACAGACGACTTCTTCAAGATCCGCTTTCCTGAGGTACCTTGCGAGGAGGTACAATAGATGTCTCGCAACTACCGCTAACGCCGCACTGACCAGTATGCCGCTCAGGCCGTACCTCAGCGGAAGCTGATAGTAAGGGAGGAGCAGTGCCCCGAGCTTAAGATAGGGCGATAGCAGATAAACGAATATCGTAAAGGGAGGTAGAGGGGGGATGGACAATCTGCCATTTAACTGGTACAATGGACTGAGCGAATCATCGAGGTCGTCGCTGTCATCGCCGTCCGTAGAAAGGTCCAAAGCCAGCGGACGCTCAACATCCCTGTCGTCGTCGTCGTCGTCGACATCGTCATCACCGTGGCCCAGGAGGAGCGCAGCAGAGGAATCAAGTGGTGAGTAAAAAGGTGAGTCCTCGGATGAGACGGTGGAGGCAGAAGTGTGTTGGCGAGAATGGGATGCTGGTGGTCTTTGGTCGCCATCCGCAATGACGATGGAGAGCGGAGTCGGCCGCGTTGCGGGCTGGGGGAGTGATTGTGCCTCCAAGTCAGGCATCTGGAAGTGAGGGAAGAGGAAAGAGGTTGAAAGGCACAAGGGAGAGGCGTGTGATACTCATATAATAACAATGCTACTGACATCAATCCATTTTTCATGTCTATTTATTTATTTACCACGGCATCTCCTCCCCATGCTCGTTAATAAATAACCCTATGTCCCCGTCAGTACCCGAGACGCGGGTATCGTACTTGTCAAATTTGACTCACCCGTCGGCCCGTCTTTGTCGAGCAGTGCCCACGGAAGCAGGACCTGCGCACCACTCGTTACGTTCTTGCCCCCTTCACCGAAGAAATTCAACTTGGTCGAGGTATAACCCGGCGTCACCGCATTCACTTTGATATGCTGCCCCCGCAATTCGTGCGCAAGCGCAACCGTATATGAATTAGCTGCCGCTTTGCTTGTGTTGTAAGCCACAACGTGATACTGGCTATCAGGCCGTGCCTGATGCGCATTGGAGGCCATGTCAGTCGTAACATCCAGAATCACCGCATACCCCGCTGCAGATGCTGCAGCCTTGACAAGTGGGATGAAAGTTTGTGTGGTCTGAATCAAACCGTAGAAGTTGGTCTCAAAACAATCTCGGATGGTCTTCAGATCCACCGTAAGCGCGTTTTGGTCCCTATCCATGAGACTGATTCCTTTTTGAGTCAACTCTTTAGCATCGCGTCAGGTCGAATCTGGAGAGAAAAGTATACCAGCGTTGTTAACCAATACATCTAATCTGCCATCCTCTTTCTCAACAATTTCCTTCGCAGCAACAATACTTGCCAGATCTGTGACATCCAACCTGACGCTCTTCACATTCGGTAAGCCTTCTTGATGGAGTTTAGCTCTACTCTGTGCTGGTTAAAGCGAGACCAACAGAAATTGTGAAATGCAGACTCACGCTGCGTCCTCTCCAGATGCTGGACTCCTCGCCGCCACCCACACCTTGTGACCTTTTTGCGCAATCAACCTGGACAGTTCAAATCCAATGCCAGAGTTTCCGCCTGCATGGAAGCAGATAAGGATAAGTATCGGTCACAACATCGAGGCGCCGATTATGTGATCGGTAGAAGATCGGTGGACTGAGGTAGTAGAAATCGTAAAAACGTACCAGTGACGAGAACGACTTTCTTTTCTGTGGTCATGGTATCGACTAGTTTCTGGCCAGAGCCTACTCGTGTATGGTGAGCTGGGGCATACACCACACCCCCTATTATACCCTGCTATAGGAGTGCTAAAAATAGTCATGATGTCAATTAAAAATCATACCGACTTGCCTTGCCTTGTTAGTTGGACAAGACGCGTCATCGTCATCCTGATTGCCCAATTTTGATCTCCGAATAGCTTGACATTCAACACGTACAAGCACTATCTTAGGCATTCATCAGCCACATTTCCTCCTTCTCTTCGGTTTCAACGTATAAGAATGGAAAAGGTGGTTTGGGCTGGGTGTCATCAGCACATCGGGACGTCCGATGGCCACGATGCCACCACCTCTTCAAGATAATTACATCCTTCGTTGGTTTCATCAAGTGGACGCCAAACATAGCTTTCCACACATTTACTTCCGACTCGTCGGGACCTGCCAAATCCCACCTGCTTATACAGGCTTAGGTGCGTGTTTTACATTTGCAGGCTAAAGTCATACGGTATACGTGGAAATTTCATAATACAATGTCCGAACCCATATCCCCACCCCCTGCCTGCCTCCACCAAAGCTGCACAAGTCGATTCACACAGAGTCCCACGTGCACAATTCAATTCACACAGAGACCCACGCGCACAACCCCCCCCCCCCCCCCCCCCCCCGCCGCCCGGGCCGCTTATGCACCCTCCTCTGCGCCAGGTCCGGCTGGGATATGGCGTCTTTGTTCTGTCGGAGCGTGTAAACGTCTCTGCCGAGCCGCTCTACCGCTGTTCCAGCAGCGACCACAATTGTCGTTAGTCCTCACGTACAGCTCGGGGGTTGGAAGCCAGAACTCACGGTCTGTTCACAATGCTCTCTTTGCCGGTAAACAGGAAGACATCGTACAGGCCCGCACCGGCTAGACAACCCAGGAAAGGTGCCATGATAGGACACCAAAGCCAATAATGACTTTGCGCGTTGTGGTTAAGCGGTAGCGCGTGAGCGAGCGAGACACAGAGTACTTACTTCCTGAAAGTGAATACTTGTCCTCCGTAACCGACCATTGCCGTCATAAGCCGCGGCCCGAGGTCTCGCGCTGGATTAATGGCATAGCCTACAACACTCTTCAGTTGACTCGTTCAAAGTTGTTCCTAGTCGTTAAACGCACCAGTTTCCATTCCAAGTGCGGCGCCAATACCCAAAATCAACATGAACAGTACCAAAGGCGTCAATCCATTGGGCGGCGGTAAATTCCCAGAGTCGCCCATTGCAAGGACCACGACCATGAGTACAGCGGAGGTGAGGAACTCGGAGAAGAACGCTGAGACATTCGTCATATAGTCGAGCTATTGAAAATCGATAATCAGGGGGAAGTGGATAAGGAGGGGTTTCACAGTGTCTGAGGAGAGGAGAAACACCTACAGCGTATGTGGAAAACAATCCCGCCGTTTTGAGTGTGCGGATACCTCTCCCCCCTTCGACGATATCGATAGCATGGAAGTAGTTGGCGTAAATCAAGGCGGAACCAACGAGGGCACCTAGCAGTTGCGCAATCATGTAGATCTGATCATAGTCTGAGCAAAGGAAAAGTAACCGGGTCAAAGTAGTACGTACGGGAACCTTTTTCCATGGGAAACCTCGGAAGACTGCCAAAGCTAGTGTAACCTACAGTCGCTCGTCAGCTCTCCAATGACACCGAAACCAAAAGGAAAGGCGACTAACAGCTGGGTTGATATGTCCACCAGAAACACCACCGGATACATACACACCCATAGCGACGCCGACGGCCCAGCCAAAGTTCAAGGCCAAGTAGTCCTGATCGTCATGGTCAATATATTAGGTGCGGACTCCGTACGACAACTCACGCCGCGAGGGAATGAAGCTACACGGGAGTCCATCGAGAGCACGGCTTGACAATCGACGCCGTTACCAAAAATGATAAGAAGTGCAACACCTAAGAACTCGGCGAACGGCTCTCGTATCATCATCCTGCGTGCAAGAAAAAGAGTGTGAGTACCTTCACAATCACAATTATAAACCCCGGATCACGAAGGACTCCAATGACCAGCAAGGTTGTGGTAGCTCACCGATATTTCGACCACCTATTCGGATATTCCGTTACATGAGCATTGCCATGATCGCTATGTTCCTGGACGCGAGGTTAGTGGCTGCATGAATGATTATTGTCAGAGCTAGTAGGACTCACGACGAAACTTCCTTCAGTACTGTTCTTCTCGATCGATCTTCCGGACATTTTGTCGGTGTATCTGCTCGGATCAGAGAGTGACACTAGAGAATTGCCAGGACAGGCCCGAATTCAGCGCAATGAACTTTCTGGGGAGAACGAATGCAAAGAACAAGAGGAAGTCGGAGAGTCTGGGGGAAGAGGCAGTCTCCAAAGTCGAGCACCGCAAGCCCTGAAGTGTAGCCACCCAATGGAAAGAAATACTAAAAGGTGCGGGGTAGACAGGAGTTGGGCCTAATTAACGCCAATTCCTTCATTGACAAAGGGGAACCCCCCCCACGCGATGCCTAATAAGGGTCAAAAGTTGCATGAAATGCGGCCCGTGAGCACAGTAGAACCACATGAATAACTCTGTTACCCACGCATACGTCGAAGGCTGACCTCGTTTGATGACCATGAACGAAATAAATAAACGAATGGGTATAGGGAGAGTTTGGTATATATATAACCGGCGCTTGGAAACTGCGTGATGATGTGCGGAGATAAGCTACTCACAGTGATGTGACGACCGCAAGCCTTGTGTGCAAATCGTCTTTGCTGGAGTTGAAACCTGTACCTCAGCTTTCGTGTTGCGAATCGGGGGGGATATTGAAGGGGGTTTTGCGCCAGAGTGGTGGGGAGCAGTTGAAAAAGCCGCAGTTAAATACTGTAGAAGGTTCCAGTGGACAAACAAGAATAAATCAGCTTCCCAGCCGTGGGGGAAACGGACTGTTAGCAGCTCCTCTCTGCGTAATTGGCGAGAGACACGGCAACTTATAGAAAGACATTTCCAAAGTGGCAGTGTCCATCGTGGGTTGGGTGGGGTAGCGGGGGTGGGTCTGCTGGATCAGGTGATACATGCTTCTGAGCTTGGTCGTTGACCGCATGGTTCCTGAAGCCGTGGGCCTGTACCTCAGCAGGTGTTTGCGCAATTGGTGTGGAGTAAAAAGGGAGTAAAAAGATGGCCCGAAAGTTGTAGCGAACCTGCGACATGGTGTTTTCGATTGGCGAGCAGGTTCGGAAACAGTACCGAGTTTCGAAATACCCCCAGCTCGCGTGTACTGAACAGGCATGATACTCCATTTCTCTTCTCTTGCTCGTAATGCACACCATCAAATAGTTCGGTTTTGATAATAATCACCGGTAAATGAAGAAAGCCGGTAGGTCCCCAGTCGTTTTAGGCTTTCGATTCTCCAGTTGGGAGTTTATAGCAAGTCCAAAGCTCAGAATATACAATGATCAACTTCACGCGAAAGTGTAGGACAGCGGAACGAACCAACATGGTTTGGGACCTGGCCTTGAGCCTAGCCAAGTTGGTCATTTAAGGCTTCGACATCAATTTTCCCGACATGCATGTAAAGACGAGAGCGTGAGAGTGGCCACTGGACCGGCACCTTCGTCTTTGATATGATCAAGTTTAGATCAATAGCAGTCGGGATACGGGTCTTCCTGGCGTTCAGGCCAGCATCGCACCTGATCTCTAGATCAGACTTGGGCATCAGGAGAGAGTTAGAAGTATAGAACTGAGCTGACCATATGGAATCAGGTCTTCGTGATGGTTGTTATTATGCAATATGGAATACACAAAGAACAAAGAGGTGTCAAGAAAGCCTCATCTTCTGCTGCAGCTGAGCCGTCAACAGATCCTTGGGTAAGATACCTGCGACCTGGATGATGGTTGTTAACCAATAACCAATCATCATCATTAGAAGCAACAGTACATACGCTTCTCACAACTTCCCCTCCTCCAACATCCCAACCGTCTTCGGCAATGCCTAACATGCAATCATCGACCAACCTCGTAATCAGTAAGCCAATACCGTATTGCTCCCCTGTGAATTTCCGCCATCGGATTAGGTTTTTAAGAAGCTTCACTCGTCTGGCAAGGAATCTACGACGAGCGGGGATAGCTTCAGGATTGAATGGTGTAGGACCTTTTACGGTAGCATGGTGTCTTCTGAGGAGTTCTTCCGTATCAGAGACAGCATTCTGGAATACTACCATGGCAGATTTGCGAAGGCTCTTTTGCAGTTATCGATCGATAATCATATTAAACTAGAGCATTGAAGCATACCTGCAACTTGACATTGTCTCCTTCGACACTCGCCTCGACTTCTTCAAACAAATTGATGATTCTCCGGACGTGCCGCTCTGAATATACGTCCAAACCACCGCCTTCAAGGACCTTGCATATCCTCGGTATGACGGCTGTGGAGATCATTGAAGCGACAAGATCTCCATCTGGACCGAGTTCTTCATCTCCGTCTGCACTCCCCGGTCTGGAGTATTCATATAGACCTTTATACCATTTAAAACTGTCAAGACTTCGGTGATCCTGTGATCAACTCATTAATAGTGAAAATCATGTAGGTGTTTGCTTAGCTTACCTCGATACAATCCCATCCAACCACCTCTAACCTCACCCAAAACTCCCATACACTGACGACCCCCAAACCACCCCAAGCATTAACATAACTATCCCCGTATCTTTCTCTCCAGGTCCCCCATCTTCCTTTGCCTGGGTCGCGGAACTCTTCTGCTTTAACATCAGCCAGCACTTCTTTCGTCCGAGAGGCGAGGGATTCCATTGCGGATGAATAAGCCTGATCGTCTGGCGGGGGTAACGAGGCGTCTGTTGAGTAACCTTCCTCGTCTTCCTCGGTTCTGCGCCTTTGCAGGCGAACCCGCCTTCGCTCCAGACGCGCTACACGTCGCTCGTGTCGGAGAGCCGCAGGACTGGGTTTAGGTACGGTGTTCCCGGGTTCATCAACATCTTCATGTTCGTCTGGAGGCTCAGGCAATGCGCCAAGGAATAATGAAAGATCGTCATCATCTTCCGTTTGTCGTCGTTGCCTGATGAGGTCATGGCGTTCTTGGAGAAGGGATATATGCTCGTCTTCAAGTTTCTCTAGCATAGGATACTGAGGAGTGGATGAGGGTGTTACCTAGATGAAATAAGATCTCAACCCACCTTTTCGTCGAGGAACCCAGCAACACCTTCCACCCATTCACGGAAGCTACCAAACCAAGCACGTTTCTCTTCAGCTTTGCCGACCATTTCTCGCATCTCTTTCTCTCGCTGGTCAACGTGCTCGCGTTCCTGGGTGATATTGTGAAGGGCAGCGGTATTGTTGGCATGAGATGTTGTAATTTTAGTCAGTTGCTCGGAAAGTCGGGCAAGTGCAGGGGCGAGGGTCGGTAGTGGAGTAGCAGGAGGGACTAAATGGTGATCAACAGGATGAACAAACTGAGCCAATAATCGAAAACCTACTTGGTGCGGGCTTATAGACCTGCTTCACTCTCGTAGGTGTGGGTTCAGGCGTTCGGTGTCCCCTCCTGAGCTGCTCTTGCTCCCATTCCATTGTCTCCTCATCCTCCTCCTCTCTAGCGCATAGTCAGTAACCTGGTATGCGGAATAAGAGAGTGGTGGTACATACGCGTCTGCGATCAGCTCTTTAATTGCTTCGCGACGGTCAGCAGCAGCCTTCTTTCTTGCCTTCTTGCCAAGTGCTACACGCTCCTGTGCACTCGTGTACTCCGCAAATTCTGCGCCAGAGCCATTTAAACTTAAGAAGGGATCGGCAAAGATGGTATTGGAAACATACCATCGTCGCCTTCGCCGAGTTCGTCCTCTTCTCTGACCAATCGAGATTCCGGGTGGGGACCTTGGTCGATGTCTTCGCGCCGTGTAACGCTCAGAGAGATGTAATCCTCTTCCATTGACACCCCTGTTTTCCGGAGACGTTCACGTCGTTCCTTCGCAGTTTTGATTAGCGACTCAGAGGGTATAATTGTCGTAGTTTCCTCTATCGAGCGATTAGTGTTTTGAAGGGATGGTATGTAATGATGTTCACCCATTTCAACGTCCATGATTTGCAGGGATTGTTCGTTACCATTGGGCGTCGAGATGGAGTTTGCAATTGTGGATGGTCTTGCGGATGGCGTGCTCGCTTTGAGTTCATTGAGATATGCCTGGTCATATTTTGGACCGCTGCTCGCCGTGGCCTGATCCAAGTTCACTGGAACATTCCTGGATCGAGATGTTAGTCGATAAATTCGTAGTCAAAAGCGTAAGCCACTCACGCTGGGTGCTTCCCAAGAGCAAGTTTCCGACTCAGACTAGATTTCTTGACCTGGAAGACCTCTCCGTCTCCTTCCTTCCATGACACGTCAACATAGTCCAACAGCAGTTCACAGAACACTCACCTCATCATCTCCACCAAAACTCAACTTCGACTTGGTCTTATTCTTCTTCACCTTGCTCTTCAACTTCGCAGCCAATATTCTCGGACTCTCCTCAGCCTCCCCATCCTTCTCTGTTTCCTTCTTCTCCTCAACTTTTGCGTCGTCCGGCGAGGTCTCGCGCTTACGCTGCGCGGGTTTAGACTTCGTCCTCTTGAAGATGGGCGGGGGAGGCGAAGTCATTCTTGCCAAGCTTTATTGCACGTGATTTCTGTATGACGTTTCGAGAACCGCGATTTTCCCACGGCATTCACCCTCGTTAATTGCCATGTCCGATACCGCGCCGCGTCCTCGACCAAAACCCCGTCCCCAGCCACGTCCTGTGAATGCCCAGTCGACAGCCGATGGTAAACCATCTGGATCTTCTACAACAACTGCTGCTGCTATACCCTTGGGTAATGTCGTGATTAACGACAGCGATGACGCTTTCGTGATCAAACGCGGGTGGACGGCGAAGACTTGGAAGGAGCTTGATAAAGTTAATACTGGTATGCTTTTCTTTGTGTTACAATAGACAATAGCTATATGGCGCTGTAGTGGTTGCTCGGCCTTCTACGGATCCTGAGAGTGATGATGAATCTTCGCCCCCCCTCACGAAGCGCAGAAAACACAAGGAGCCTCCTAAATGGCAAAATCAGGAAGCCATTCGGTACGACCCTTATGTTTTTGGATTCCATTCAGTCGCTGACTGACACGTCTTTCTAGCATGCTGTCTGCAGAGCTCTCAGACGACGAGGAAGACGACTCTGACCTGGAAATCATTGACGCTGTTAAACCCAGTAAAAGCAAACAACAACTATCACAAAAAAAGCGTAAGCGATCCAGAGGTCACTCAAGATCACGCTCTATTACACCTCCGCCAGAGGTTCCAGCCGCTGTACTGGAAAATGCCCGTAACCTCATTAGGTACGTGAATACACACATTTGCGACATGCCCATGAAACGACACATTTGCCAGGCGACACCTCGACAGTCAACGCGCACCCTCACCCACAGGCTTTGATGACTTGGATGACTCGACAGATACAATTGTACTCGACCCAGAGCTCGAACGAATTGCTCAAGCTGTGAACTCTCAATCTGCCAGCAACCAACTTACTCCAATTCTTGCATCAGGCACTGCCGAGAAGTTGACCATCAGAGTCAGATGGCAGAAACACCCACTGAACCCCGTGGAACAAGAAGCTATGTGGTCTTATAAAATGCCTAGGGCACGCATCTATTCTTTTCTCATGGCGGGCAAGTGACTGAAGGTTCATAGGATGAATCGTTTAGAGACCTTTTCGATGCTGTTGCGGAAGACGCCCAGATTCTTGTCAGTACCCTCGTGCTCAGCTACAGGAACAAGCGTCTATTTTCTTCGACGAGGCCAGACGCCCTCGGGCTATGGGGAGAAGTCGAATTCGGTGTGTTCACCACATTCTACCCCTATGTGCACGGGCCGTTTATCCCTTGCCTCCACAGTTGGTTGTCACCAAAAAACCTACGATTACCTCCAACAACAAGCTCGCGAACTGCGTCAAAGTCAAAGTCCAGTTAAGCAAAAACCCAGTCACAATATTGGTCTCGACGACGACAGCGACGGCGACGAGAATGTTATCAACATCCTATCCGACGATGAGGATGAGGATAACATTACCGTCACCGACCCTAATATCAAGTCAACATATTCCATAAACACCACTACTACCGAATCGCCACCACCAAGAGCCTCCCAAGAATCCGATGCTGAATCCGAATCCGACTCCGGGAAATTCAAACTCGTCCTCCGATCCAACAAAGTGGCCAAAGACATCACGCTCATCGTGCGTCCCACAACCAAGTGCGGAGCTATCGTCAGAGCATACATCAGGAAGGCTGGATTGGCTGATCAATACCCTCATGTCTTCGAGGGCGACGGCGCTAGTCCTGCACCGACCACCGCCTCCCGGGGAAACGGAAGGAGAGGTGGTGGGAGGGGTAGGGGCAGGGGTAAAGTTCAGACCCCGGCACAGGCATTGCCTGACCCCAGGATTTCTGTTGACGGCGACAGGATGGATAATGGTACTGAGATCGGTGAGGCGGACCTGGAGGACGGGGACATGGTTGAGGTTGTTGGGCTTTAAGCTTTAATCGCCATGCATCGTGTACTATACTCTCTTCCTCTCTTTCTCTTTGGTTCTTTTTCCGGTTGTTTTCTTCTACTTCCGGTATACCACAGATTTCGGTCGCCTTAATGTCGAGACGCTTCGCTGCGTTTTCTCGACTTGCAAGTCTGGAAAGAAAAAAAACTAGTGAATGCCACAAAAAAGATTACATGATAAAGCCTCGAATAGCACTACTGCCACCCATCAATCGCATTCCGCACCAGAATCCGCGCATTATTCACGAAAGCACGTATTAGCTCGTCAAACGCGCTTCGCTCGTGTTCTGATACACTCTGGTCACCCCTCCGGGCTGCTGTTGACCGTAGCAGCTCTGGCCTCGCGATTTCGACTTCAAGCTCATGAAATATTTGCGGCTGAGCGAGGGTTATTTTTAGTTCGTTGGCATGAGAAGCGACCAGAAAGGAAACAGACTAAATACATACAGGAGCAGCTGCGGACGTTGACGATGTAACCTGCGTCAAGTCGATGGTGAACTCCTCATGCGAATAGCTTAGCCTGTCTTTTCTTCGTGTGTGCGTTGCTGTGCCGATGGGATGCTGTTCTAAACGACTCCCAATAAATCAGCACACCCTCTAAGAAAGCCATCAAAATCGAAGAGACGGGGAAAAGAAGAGAGCGAAAAGAAGGGCATAAGAGAAAACTGAAAGACTCACTGGGTATCTCGAGACTAACACTCACTCTCCAGTCCGCCTTCTGCTTCGGACTATAAATATTCAAGTCTCCAAGCCGTATCTTGTGTATACATTCTGTGACCGTATTCGTCTTTTCGTCTCGCGTCACCCGAATCTTCTCTCGATCCCCAGAACCCGAGTTGGGATCGAGAGGGAAGAATGAGTCTTTGAGGTATTGGTGTGTGTGGTGCATCGGACTTGCGGGGTGTGAAGGTTGGCTGGAGGTTGTGGTGAGCTTGTTAAGGAGGTTATTGAAGTGTTTGTGTTGGTGCTGTTTCATCAAGATGCATTGTAGTGTGAGCTGAAAGAATGATCACTATAGGTCGGGGTAAGAGGACGTACAGAAGACATATTAGACTCAAAGCGGATGTCCAATACATCGGGCACTAGTACTAATCAATACAGCCAAAATCGCAATCAATACACACACATTCAAAGATGAAAAGATGAAGGAACGAACTCGTCTCAACCAGCACAGGCATCTCCAGCCTCTTCCCCGTCGATCTATCCCTTAACACACCGACTTTCGCCTCGACCTCAACATTCCCCGGTGGGTAGTTCGGAGCACGAACGACAATCATGTGGTGAACAAAATCCGCGATCTCCTTAATGAATTCATCCAATGGCTCGACGCCAAGGATCGAAAGCGACAGTGGCGGCAAACTACTTGCAACTGAGTGAGAGTGACTGTGGCCTGGGTTCTGACTGCCGTTGGCGTTTAATGAATCCATGTCCGAGTGACGGGGTCTTTTGAGGGGTGGCGGAAAATCTGTGCGAGGACCCGATGACGATGGCAGAACCATGCGTTTTGAGAGAGGAGATGGCGTGGATGATAGTTACAATGTTGAGCGCTAAAATATGTCCGAGTCAAGTAGTTCACAAATCGAGGAGGGCTCGTGACCAAAAGCGAATTCATCGGCACAGACGCGAGTCTAAACGACATGGTGCAACCCTTGATTGCCAAGACAACACACCACCCCTGACTCAAATCTCGCCTGGATAGGAAGAGTACTATAGAAAGCATGTATTCGGAACGAGATTAAGGTAATGGTGTTAGCGGATAACTACTTTCAGTCTGACACCCCAACCCATTCATGAATCAAAGACGAAGTTGAGACCAACCTGGAATCGCGGGATCAGTAAAAAAATAAAATAACTGGGGTGGAACAAAAGTATATGTACCTTGTGAGCGGGGCCAGTGGGGGAGACGTCGTTGAGTTTTTGAGTGTCGAGAGCGAGACCGAATGAAGCACGGACACCAGGGCGGAGGAGGTGGCTGTAACCCAGGGCGAGAACTCCAGCGTTGTTGATCTTGGCCTTCACGAAAGCAGTATCGTCGAGGTAGCTAAAACGGACTTGTCAGTGCCCAGAGCCAAATCGGCTAAATTTAGGTACTTACGTCTTAGTTCCGACCTCAAGGACAACACCACCATGGGTCGCCTTGGTGTCATAGAGGGCCTTGGCACCAGCTTCAGTATCGCGGCTGACGCGGTGATAGTAGCTAGCAGTGTAGGTGTTCAAGTTGTTGAGGGCCTGAAGGGTGACAGCATATTCGGGAGCATTATAACCGACGGCAGCGGCATAGCGGGTGATGTTGCCCTCAGTGACGTTGTAAGCGGCCTCGGCACCGAAGAGGAAGCCGTCACGGCCAACGACAGCATCGGCGGTGAAGGTGGGGCCCTAGAATGATATCATTAACATAAAAATATTTCGGGACTTGGAATAAGCAGTGACTGACCTTGAAGACGTCGAGGGAGGCACGGGTGTGAAGACCAGACTGCTTAAACACGGCATTGAAAAGAGCAGTCTTGGTTCCCTTCTCAGGGGCCAACGAGGTGTTGAGGTCGACCTTAACACCCTTGGCAATCTGATTCTCGATTTCGAGAGTATTGCGGAGGACGTTGGCAGTGGTCCAAGCTTGAGTGAAAGTCAGGCCGTGCTTGCGGTCGGTCCACTTGGCCTCAATATCGCCAGAAATGACGTCAGTCTTCGAGTCACGGTTGCCGGTGACCTTGAAAGCAACATTCGAGGGAGTCCGAGTCTTGACCTCGAGGGATGCACCGTGGAAGGGGTAGTCCTTGCCAAGCAAATCATTGGCAGACTTTCCAAGGTCCTGAGGGGCTATGGTGAGCTGGGTACGAATGAAGGAGAGACGAAAGACATGTACCTTCCAGGAGGGGGGAACGGGCTGAGGCAAAGACATGGTTGTGCGTAAGAAAAGAAATGTATGGTGGAGAAGTTTGTTTGTGATCAAACAACCCGTTATTAGGAAGATACCGTGGGAAATATATGGGGAAGACCGGCGAGTTGCTCTTGACCCATCAATGACTAAATGACGTAAAATCCCACTCGCATCCTCCTCCCAATTACCCAGAAAAAATGTGGTTTGTCGCATGTATGCTTTATCTTCAGTTTTAACGCCCCCCTACCTGTAACGCTATCCATGTACCACAAAGTTGCAATAAAAAGTGGTGAAACAGGTTGACTCGCTACGGCCCCTGGCCCGGTCAACCTCTGTCAGTCTCCGGAAGTTTGGCGCGAATGTGTGACGTCTTCATCCCGGCGAGACGAACGTGTCTGTCCATCAACAGCACACAACGTCCTTTCGGCCAAACTTGGGTTCTCCTGGGAATCAGAGTAGGTCATGGTTTAGGGGTGTGTGCTACAACGATGAGTATGACCGCTGCAACAGCCCTACTCGCGACCGTGGCTTGGAAGTCTAACACCGAGTCACTTTAGAACGCTTCCTCGAAATAATTCACACCCACACCGAATGTTAGATATTGATGTATTGTTACAGAACACATTTTGCATAACAAGGCACACATTCGTTAATCCTGTCTCTCTGTCTTCCAGATTTACCCGCCGAGACTCCTCCGCAACACCTCGAGGTGTCTGGTGAACATGAGGCATCTTCACATACTTAGGCGCTCATCAGACCCGTGACAGACAGGTCGCGTCGTTCTCACGAAGACGCGTTGTTGTGCTGTGTTATGCCATAGTTCAAGATTAGGAACGCAAGTTCGGTTTCGCTAGTGCTCGCTCCTCCTCCTGTACTTCTAGCCCTCCCCTCTCCGTCATGGAGGCTCCAACACTACCCAGCCCGACACCGGAAACGAACGACGTCTTTTCTATCTCTGACCAAGCTTTGTCTGACAGGCTACAATTCATTCAGGAGGTAAATGACATTTACCGCCCCAGTCGCACACCAAAATGCCTCGAGCTGACTTGATTGATGTGTTCCGTAGATTGGCTTTGGAAATTGGGGCAGCGTCTGGTTATGTCGACCCAAGCTCTCGTCGTCAGCAGATCGACTGGCGAATGCCACACGACAGAAGATTGCAGTCAAGCTTGTTCACCGATCCAAAACCTCTACTACTGCTGCACGCGTCAGATCTTTGTATGTTTGGGATTTCGAAAGTTAAACATGGCAACTCATATGACTCCTAGGTGGAACGAAATGAAGATTGTCAGAACATTTAAGAGCGATCCTCACCCATCCATCATCCCTTTCCACTCGTTCGTTCTTACTCCATCTTACGCCCTTATCACTATGTGAGTCTCGCTCAACGACCTTACCAATCTCGATTTCCACACGGCTATTGGTCATCTATACCTTTCCGCATCCGAAAAGTGTTGCTAACAAGGCTCCTTGTTTGCAGGACCTATCTCCCTACACTCGTACCTGTAGAAGTAGAGGAAACCAAAGCAAGAGAATGGTTTCGTTTCTTGCTCTCTGGCATTGACTTTCTCCACCGACGCGGCGTAGTCCATAACGACATCAAGTATGTGCTCACTGCCACAAATCACCTCACGACGCAACCTGAACACCTGCTTTATATAGACCAGCGAATATCCTGCTTTCGCACAAGAACATTCCAGTGCTTGTGGACTTTGGCTTCGCAGAGAAATACGACGTGGATTCACCCACTGCCTTCCATAGCAACCTCTCCTACGGAACACCCGAAGTATGTGACAGGTTCACTCAAATCACCTTCATGCCTTTAACCATTTCTTTTTAGTACCTCTCTCCCGAACGTGCACGCGGACTTCCCCACGACACGCGGAAATCCGACGTTTGGTCCCTCGGTGTCACATTTTTCGAAATCCTTATTGGACGCACGCCATTCGAGAATACCGATGGTGAACAACTTACAACTAAGGAGGATCTGGAGAAGTACTGGCAACGCACCCTTCGAGGCAACTGGATAGGGACTTGGAAGATGTCCACGGGCATGGAGAAGCTCCTCCAACGAATGATTGCTCCCAATGCAGACCTGCGGTGTACAGCCTCCCAAGCTATGGCTGATGAATTCTGGCGTTCTCGCCGGGAGTCTACGAGCACTCATAGTAAGGGTCCTGTCTATTCAGTTGGCACGCAAGAACCCGCTGACTAGTGTTCATAGGGCGATCTTCTAGCTATACTTCTTCCGTCGTCTTTGAGAAGGACATGGCCAAGCTTCTCGACCTTACACCGTCGTCAACTAGGTCAGGAAAGGACAATCTTATGACGCCTCCCGGTCTTGAGAGCCCACTCGCATCTCGAAGGGACCTCCCCTCTCGTCAACTCAACAAGTCCAAGTCTCAGCCCAAAGTCGCTGCCAACAAACGTAAGTGTTGATCTATTCATAGCCTTCCCTTGACAGACTTTGTTCTTAATGAACGGTAATCAGTCCCGCACCCAAGGAAACGCCCTCATATTCCGCCCATTCCCGATCTTTCCCCAATCAAAGCTTCGCCACCAGCTTCTCCGCTGACATCCGCTTCTGGAAAGGAGAATGCTGTTTCAGCTAAAGGTGGTGCTTCGACCACCGCACGTCGGGCGTTTGGAGTTCTGGCTACCCGGAATGAAAATTTGCCTCAAGGTGCCAAGTCGCCAGTCAGCGGAACGCCAAGGGAGAAGTTAGGGAAGACGTTGGGTGATGTCACTAATCATGGCAGTGCCTCGCGGAGGAACTCGCAAGACGTAAAGGAGACTTCTTTGACTGCGTCTCTGAGGGGTAAAGGGAAGGAATCCACGAGTGTGAGGGATCGAGTGAGGGATTGGGAAAGGGAAAGAGAGAGATTGAGAGAGATGGCCAGGCTTGAAGAGATTGAGAGGGAGAGAGACGAACAGATTGAGAGAGAGAGAAAGGAACAGGAAAGAGCGAAGCAGAAGAAGATTTCCATTAAGGAATCTGAAGCTAACAAGGAAAACCAACATGGCTCTACGGCGTTTAACAATACCGTGTTGCCCTCGCCTGCTATCACCCCACCTTTAACACAAGGTAAGCTGCCTGTTGCGCTGATTTGGCTCCTCCACTCTTCCTGCATCGGTCACTTACTTTGACTTGGATCCACAGTCACGAATAAAATGCCCGCCACGGAAACACCTACTCGTCCGACTAGTACGCAAGGCAAGAAGATTGGCCATGTTATCAGAGCCTCAATTGGTGAGCCACTTGCTCCACGGCTTTTTCTGGACAACAGGGTGCTCACTCATCCCCCTCCCACTACTAACAGACAAAACAGTTCAAGTCTACAAATCGTCAACACTTGGCCAGGTTGCGAACGGCCGTTCGACCCCCGCCCGCAGTCTTGACATCGACGTCAAGGACATCAAAACCGGAATCGACTCCCCCCGAACTCGGGGAAGCAGCCAAGCTCAATCTTGGGAAAATGAAGGTAAGTTGATATATTAACTCTAATGTATGTGCCACAGCCCTGATCGTTCTGACGCAACGTCCTTCTATCGTTTTACCAGTAAATTCCTCGCTTCCCGTCGTCCGTAATGCCGTCCAAAGCGAGAAGGTAGCCGCTGATTCCCGTATGGATCGACTGACGATCTGGATGCAAAATGTTGAGAGTGAGTTCTACTCCGAAATCCCCGATGACTTTACTGCGAGGAAGTAGACTGATGAGCCTATCATGCAGAAGTCGTAGAAGACGCCCGCCAGAACTTCACAGCATCAGCTAGGCTAGATGGTCCGCTCCCTTCGCTCCCAGTAGCGCCTTCCGTACGAAACCAATCGCGCGGGCGTACCAACCGCTCCTCTCGACTTCCTCGCAAGGTCCTCGCCGCATCTCAGATATTTGCGGATTATAACAACAGTCTCATGCCTGATACTTCCGGATCTACTAATACGCCCTCAATGACCACTTCTGATGGCACGAACAGCAGTCGTCCACCTATGACCCCCGTTGAGACCCCCATCGAGACCCCCAGCGGAAGCATCCTCTCACCACCTGCGAGCGCAGACCCGGTCCGGAGCCAGTTTATCGTCCCAGAGATTCACACGCCATCGCGACAAAGGAGGGCAACTGTTTCGGAGGACTCGCCCATTGCAGCTCACAGGAACGCCGAGATGTCGCCGTCAAAGAGAAGAGAGAAGAGTCGGTCTCATGGGAATTTTTTACAACAGCGGATCGCATCCATGACACAGCTCGAGGCCGAGATTAACAAACGTGAGTCATAGCCCCTTCTACCTTGGAATATATGCGCCTCTGTTTGCTGACGAAGATATTCACTATACAGCTGTCCCCCCTGAGCCAAGTCCACGTCTGTCTGAAATGTTTGATACAAGCATTTTCATCGCTACACCAATTCGTTCTTGCGAAAACCTGGAATCCCCACTTCATTCTTCAGACGATTTGACAGGGTCACCCTGTCATGTCGAACCGTATCCCCAGCGCCAACTCGGCGCGCCGGACGCGCTACCTGATACCCCTAATCAACGGCGCATGGAAGGCGTCTATGATCGATTCCTAATGGCTACTTCCGGCGTCAAACGCGTCGGAAAGGGTTACCAATCCGATTTCATTCCTCCGCCTCCTGTCTCTTCCAATCATGGACCCGGTATGAATAGGAGGCACAGTAAGGTGTTCTTCGGGGCTACGAGAACCCCGATGCCGCCACCTGTGAGCTCCGAAGATGTGCAGAGGAGGGGTGTATCTGTGGACGAGTTGGGTGTTATCTCGTATGGCTCCGTTTCTAGCGATGGCAAGGAAGAGTCGAGCGGGAACTCGACGGTTGCCTTCATGAGGAAGGCTATCAAGGCTATGGTGCCTTCTACCAAGAACTCGAAGAGACTCTCCAGGATGATCGTGGCTTGATGCCGCAGTCATTCAATTGTTAAGGTCTATCAACTGCATAATTATTTCATCTCATCGTGTTTCAGTTTGCATTTACTTCCTACCCTTTCGTCTATGTCATTTTTCCAGCACAATTTGTCTATCTTCTTCAGACGTGACGATCACACTCCTTTACGACTTTCCTTAATGTTTCTATCATCCATCTCCCCACCACCCATGTTTTCGGCTTTTGTCTCTCCATCTTTGCTGATCTGTCAATTTGTTCGTGCTGTCTATATTGCTCCTTTTGCTGTCGCCTTGCACCTATTTGCTCCATTGTCGGTGTGCTTTGTTTTTTGTTCTCTCCCTCACTTGTCTAGGATTAATATTTAGTTTATCCACGTGTTCCAATGGAAACATTTGACGAATTTTATTCATGACTGCATCCTTCTATAGTCTAGCCCTGCCTCTACGTATTCTGATGTTTTATGTACGCAGTCATGTCCTTTTACGAGAATGCTAATAATTTGGATGATTGAGACCTCGCTAAATTTCACTCTATGTAAGCAACCTCTAAAGTATCTAATGTGAATACGGACAGAAGCTAGACGTTACTTTCTGCTTGGCAAGAAATCCAAGGCTAAAAGGTGCTGTACCGGACCCTCGGACTGTGAAGAGTCGATATGTGCAGCAAGGATCCTTCCGGCATAGGGATCAAATCCATGAAAGATGAATCCATCGCGAAGACCATCCACAACGTGAATCCGTGAAATTAGAAAATCGGGTTCAAGTGCGGATGACCCTAGTGTGATTCGGATAGACATACAATGTCCCTCCCAATGTCGGGTCATGGGTGAATAATTTCTCAAGAAAATAACGCCTAGTGCGGTCCCGGACGAAGTAGAAACTGGAGGTATGGTAACCTTCTGTACGCGCCCCCATAACTCGTGTATAGCAGAATTAACATGAATGCGAATGTTATTTGTGCTGGATCCTTCGGCCGACGTAGGAGACCCGAGGTGGATTGTTAGGACTCGTGCAAAAAGGACATTTCCAAGTGTTTGTATCCCGAACATCACGAAAGAAGACGAAGATCGAGGAATGATACAGATGTTGTGGAGGAGGCCTAAGGGGATCCTGTCAGAGTGGCTTGGTCTTAGTGTCCTGCGGTCGGATTCGGATATTGGGCTCGCCTCAAGGACCTCCTTAAGGTCGTAGAAGCTGATCTCCCTTGAGTTGACCACCTGAACATAATGCGAAGGTGTAATGAAGGGATCAACGTGGTAGTGACGTGGGATCCCAGCTTCATAAGTAGGTTGGTCAACCTGAGAAGGAGCTAATTAGTCAACTGCTTGGGCTGGTCGTGACAATTCGCTACTTGCAGGAGGCAAGAGATGGACTTGTTTTCCTGTCGCGATATTCAATAGGACTGTTTCACCCCGAGAGAAACCGCGCTTCGGAGGGTACTGGAGAAATAATAGGTGACGATTCAAAATCCTGAGCCTTTCTGGCTCTAGATGCTTGTCGTCCAAAGGGGATATCCTTTCCACTACTTGGTTGAAGACCGCCAAAGAGCTGGTGACTTGGGGTTCGACACTGATGACCTGCCTTCCGATTGTTAGTGCCGTCTGGTCCCATTAAAGGATCGGTCATTCTCACAGTTGATATACAGTCTGGGTATCTACTGGTCCTTCTGTGTTGTTGAGTATATGCGCAATGAAGCAAGCATCTCTTCCACGCTCTACATAGAAGTCTCGGAGTGCCAGTACGTGCTGTTGTCGCGAGCTGAGACTGGTGGTCGCGTCGTAAATGTAGATAGGCTTCTCCATATGTTCCACATGATACCATGAGTACCTGAGTGGCTTTTGTTCCAGGACTACGTAGGGGCCCATTCCCAAGCACCGTGGCGTTTCCGTAGGAACCGCGCCTTCGTGTTTTTCTCTGTGGGATCGTACTGGGAAAGTGTTGGACCAGACTCTGTCCATGACCTCTGCACGTATAAGCAAGTTCTCAAGGTCTAGAGCGGTTAGCGAAACCGGGTCAATTTCAGCGGGGAAGGCATATTGGGCTCGCGCCAGGGTGATTAGCCAGAGGACTCGTCGCTTTGACACATAATACAAGCATCGACATGCCTGTCGTTGCACACAAAGTCAGAGGATGCCTTTTCGAGGTTTCAAAACAAACATCTGTACCTGTCGCGCGCGGACGATGTCCGAAGGGGAAAGATATGCAAGTATCTCCACAAGAATATCGTCGAGGAGGGGAAATTCACTCATCATATCAATGGTTGAAGCTCTTGAGTACGAACAGCGCTCGGAGTCGGGTTTCCAACCTTACACCTCGTACTAGTCATTTACGTATATACGTGGAGTCGAGTAACCCGGAACCTCACGGTTGTGGGAGGACTGTCGAGTCCGAACGGGAAAGTGTCCAGGATAAAGGGTAGATAACAATAGAAAGGCAATAGAAAGGGTAAGTACGGTAACTATAAGTACGCGTCTACGAGGTAATTAAGCCTCATACCACTGTCCTGTCCACGCACCCGCCAAACTAATAAATGTGAACCCAGTTACAGTCCAATAATTCTGTCTAAAGTCCGATAACGTCTCTCCTATCCCTCGCACTACTCTCTGTACTCTGCCCCCTAAGGACTAGTGTACTTATCAGCTAATAGACAGTGGACACTTTTTGAAACCAAACCAGGGGACGTGCAGAAGTCCAAAAATGGACGTCACTACTCGGTTGCAGGTAGAGCTTCTTGCCCTCCGTCTTTTCTAACATGGATTTTGTCTGTCGAAAATCCATTCGTCTGTGCTTTCCAATGACTATGGATTACTCGAATACCGTCGGGTGAAGAGGAATGTAAGCATATATTGGCATACGAGCGACCACATGAAGAAATGTTCTGAGTCTGTAACATATAGTTACTGTTTGGCACATAACCTCTGTAGTCCGCTGCCATGGTCTATTTAAGCAGTGGCCTAATCAACCAGATGGTTTCTGGTTATATAGTGTTCGTTTGCTCCCACCCCCTTGCCATAGACTAACTTGGCCAGCAGCTGCCATTATCTAGAAGGCTAAAGCCCGTGACCTGAAAAATCACTTTCACTTCCTCAGCTAAAGCAACAAGCTCCTCAATGCCAAACCTGGTTTCAGACGAGCCACTGTGTATCCGGAACAGGGAGGTTCGTTATTTGAATGAAGTGGCCTACAAATGCGCCAGTTTAGATGCCATTGATTGGTTTTGTTGCCGTGGCGGTAACGACAGGGAACACTGATAACAATGAGAAGAATGGGAACTTCTCCAAGGTTGGGCTCATTGAGCTCTGACCACAGTTCGCTATTGAAAAGCCACTTGAGTCTATGGACAGCGTTTGGACAGAGGGCAGGCGTAGTACTGTATGGTGAGATTGGCTTAGACGCCAAGAGAAGGATTTTGATGCAAGTTTCGAGTGTATCATACGTGTGGTATACTTGCAGGCTCAAACAACTGACCCTCCGGGGAAGGGCTCTATATGGGTGCACCAACGAGCAGTGTAAGAACCACGCAGAACCTCCTCAAATTTGTGCCACCCAAGAGGTTTTTATCTTGGAGATTGGATTGTCGCATTGTAACTCTGAGATATCGTAGCAACGGTTAGGCCAAACCATTCGCAGAGTTTTGGATGGCTCTAATTTTGTTTGCAAGAGCACGATGTAGGGCGGGGAACTAGTGGAATTGGATCGTTTTTGGATGCTAACTTTTGAACTTGCTTGGCAACGTGTTCAAGCGCCCAGCGCGGGTTCTGAGGCAAGAAGCCCGGATCTGCAGGATATAACTGCAAGAGATGTCTTCTTCGAGTTGATTGAGAAGTATGAGCCGCAGTGTATGTTAGGGCTTGCGATGGCTGGTGATTTCGAGTTTAATGTCACCCACTGGTTCACCGAAAGGCCAAAATACTTGCGGGACATAGTGTTGGGTTAGGTATCCACATCGACGGTTGAAATTATGCGGTTCCTGACCACTGAGAGGGGGAGCCCAAAGAGGCAGTATGACTTGGTATGTGGGGACCAGTGGTACATATATATCAGGGTGTGACCACCGTGTACAAAGAATCCAATACCTCCCAACCTTCGCCTGCTTCATCCTATCTGAACAACCTCGATCATGTCCACACCACAGATGCCCATAGGCATTGACGCAACTGACCTTGCAACCTCGAATATTTCGTGTCGCATTCTTGTAGTTTCGCCCTCATCTTCACAAGCACTAGCACTCATCAGTCGTATGTTATCTCCCGACAAATGATGTGTGCCTCAAGGTTCACTTTCAATGCTCCTTACTGTCGTGGGCGGTCCTTTTCTGCGCTCTGTGGAATTCGTTCGTACACATAGGCCTTCAGAAGTTGGGCCAAGCAGCCGCTTCGACCGCGGAGGAAGCTCGTAGTGTTGGCGAAGGGAGCAAGAACGTACTTTCCCCAGATCTAGTCAAGATCCCCTGGACAATCGAGAATAAGTATTATTCTGCAGATGTGCATTTCGCCGTACATCCGATGCGTGGCTTGGCGCCGTATCTACTACAGAGTGTACCTGCATTGATCTTCGTCTGGGGAAGTAATGAAGTAAGTCATTCATTTTGTTGTCATGATATACGCCTTTCACAGCTCATATATGCACCATTTTCAGGCCTACAAACATCATATCGAACGACTTTCCCATGATCTGAATGGACAGGAACCAGAAGTGTCATTAGCTGTGCGAGTGAAATCATTACCCGACGAAGTACCAGCCGAACCCGTGGATGCTGAAGAAAGGGGAGAGGATAACGCGGCGATTGATGGGTTTGTGTCGGGTTTCGGGTTCGAGTACATTGACGCGACGCGGGATGTGGTTGAGCAACGGGAGGAAAGACAATATGAGGAAGAGGAAGAGTCTGATAGTGAGTTACTGATGTTTCTCCCGTTGAATGTCCAATGCCAATACACCGAATCACCTGATTATAGGCATTCCAAACCTTCCTCGTGTTCTCGACGCCTTGAGTACGGTCATGTGGCCGTCAATGAAAGCACGAGAGAAAGGCACAAAATATGGGAAGGCACGAGCACAACGTGACCCTAGCCTATTTGAATGGGGGACGGGAGGGTCGCAGGATCACACCTTATCTCTGGTGGATGATCTAGTGACGAGTTCAAGCTCTCAGCTTTCCGCAAGAGCTAAGCGCATGCAGGGTGAAATGGAGGAGCTTGCAAGATGGTTGGAAACTGACGTGCACGACAGCGATGGCGAGGATCCGTGGAGGATGGCAGTGCGTTCGGATGTGATGATTACGTCCCCGACCGAGGTTGATGAGGGCTTCTTTGGCAAAATTTCCTCTGCTTCTCCGCAGGAAAAGCATGACGGACGGACAGGATCATCGATGTCGCCACCGACAAACTCGGCAAAGTTTGATGATGATTTCACAGTTTTTGTCTCTGCCCCTGCGATTGAAACGCAAGGCGTTGAGCAAGGGTCTGGTTGGTCAACGCCGGCAGGGAATGGAGCTGAGGATCAGGATGGCCTCAAACCATCGGATGGATTGAGGTCATACAACTCTTTGGGTTCCGTTTCTGACTTTGGGGAGAGCGAGGGAAGCAAAGAGACGATGAACGTGATCCCCGATGAAGACGACGAGGATCTGCCTACACAAGAAGAAATCTTAGAAACATCGTCCAGGATTTTCGGGAAGAAAGGCAATTTGCGGGCGACAGACAGTTCCCGAATAACTCAGAGCGCCGAACCAAGGTCCAGCGATGGCAAAGCCGAGTTCGAAGGGGATGATGAATATGACCTAGCACCATTTGATCTATCCCGAGTGCTCGGAGCACTTCAACAAATGAAAGAGGAGATTTCCGGGATGGAAAATGAAGACGAGCGGCGGAAAGCAGCAGCGCGCGTCGCATTAGGACTGGTGTATGGTTTGGAGGCAGAAGGTGATTGAAATTGAAGGCTGATTTTTATCATGACATGTATCCCCCATCGGATGATCATCATCTATGCGTTGAAGTTTATGCAACAATTTACATTTCGCAGGAGATCAATGAACAAAGCCAAATCCAAATTCTGGTGATCGTCAAAAGAGACCCTCTCGTGGGAGAGAGACGAAGAGAGTGAGAATCTGGTGGAGCCGAGGAATACCCGAGAGACGAGAATGATGGCTCAACATCCATCCCACACTTGGATGTCTTTCTAGCCCACACCCACACCCGCCGAAGCGCAGCTCGGCCGCCGCTCACCGACTCCTTGTGCTCCTTTGCTTTTCGATTATTTAATATATAACTCCACCACTCACCCCATCTAGCCTCCTATTATTGCTTCTAGCCAATGGCCTCCCACCCTTTTCCTAATGGTTCTCCCGACGCCGAGCCCCCTCATCCCACCCTTCAAAGGACCGACTCGACTCCTCCCCAGGCTTCTTCCAGAGATGCCTTTACCTCCGCACGTAGAACGTCTAGCGCGAGTGTCGTGCCTTTGAAAAAACGACCCTCGGCATTTAGCCTACAAAATACGCTCACCCCGATACCTCCTTCCTTACCATCACCCGCTTCCACACCTCGACCTGGTCAGAGTCCGTTTTCTCCATCAGCTATGCCCGATAGCCCACCTTCCGTGCCGCGAAGACCTTCGAGCCGACCTTCGACTGCGAGTTCGCGGGAGGAGGTGACTCCTTGGGAGTTCCAATCCAACGCCTTCGAACAGACGCCCGCAAGTCCGACTGATGGCGAATTTGCAAGAGCGCCGACGCCCACTCAAAAAACCAAGTCGTCGTCCATCAAATCGCGGCCACCATCCGTAAAGTCTGCACATCAGCCTTCTCTACGGTCACGCTCTTCCTCGACTGCGACAGGACTGGTAGAAGATGTTACGCCATGGGAGCTATATCCTCCTATACCCGAAAAAAATACCAAGTACCATCTTCCAAACCAGACAATTCCGGAGCAGACGGTCCCTTCCACCAGCTTACCGCCAATGACAGCTACCGGCTTTGTGGAGGATGTCACTCCTTGGGAGCTTGTTCCGCCCCCCCAGCAGAATACGGTGAAATCTACGCCGCGGACTCCATCCCAGCTCGCCTCTGTAGATGAAGCATCGACATTTGTCTCCTATGATTCGGCGTGGCCACAACATAGTCACCCCCGATCATCAGCCGTGCCTCCTTCAATACAACATTCACACGTTTCTGGTGCATCTTCCCAAGAACACAAGGTTCAAAAAACTGGGCCCACGGAAGATGTCACACCCTGGGAACTCGAACCGGCCCTAGGATCCAGCACGACGCTATTTGATGGTGACGAGACGAAGGAATCGACGTCAACTCAATTACGGTCATCTTTGACGCTGGCGCAAGTTGAGGAAGTCACTCCTTGGGAGCTGCATCCGGCACCGTCCACGCCACCGCCGGCTGAGACCGTAACCAAAGAGATGTCGGAAGGTCCCCAGGTTAATGGAGGTGGCACTGTTAAGAAAAAGGGTTCCCGTTCGGTGAGTGGAAGTTGATCTAATATGACGAGCCTAGAAGGCTAGGCGCTTCGCGAATTTGATCCATCCTTCGGCGAGTCCGCGGCATTTGGTCATTGTTTACCATTGCTAAGTCGGTTTTGCGAGTTTGGTTTCTCCTTCCTTGGAAGGGAGTTGCACTTTTTCCATTTACCTCGTGACCACCTCCGACATCCTTTGGAACATTACTGACGATAACATGCATTTCTTTCATCTGTAGGGCAACCCGTTCTCTTCTAGTAGTGGCAAGACGCTATCTGACCTCCCCTTTGTTCGTGGGCGTAGACATGGAGGCAAATCATCCAAAAGCCGGCACCCGAGCGGTTCGCATCCACCGTCAAAGCACCAACAACATTCACCTGTGCAACACATCCCCCCACAACCGCGTGATCAACCCAATGACATTAGCAACGAAATACCTCGCTATGTTCACCCTGGAATCCCCGAGTCTCCTTCAACGCCACGGTTCATGGTCAAGGTGTCTGCTTCCACCGGCGCACTACCTGCGCCAGTCGCTCCTCTTGCTCCTGTCATGATGAAACCCACCAAGTCTGAACCACCGGCGAAACAACAGCTCAACTTTTCGACAGTCGACCGGACAATTTTACGCCAGCTGCGATACTTCAAAGACGCTCACGACAAAGAGTTCATCCTCAAGGGCAAAGGCTATCACCAACAAGGCGGTGGGGTTACTCCCGGAAAGATCCACCACGCCTACGACGAGAAGGCTGCACCATACCCGCGGTGTTACGACCCTAGAGCACAGGATCTGTAAGTATATTTCACCTTTACCAACTCGTGCCATTGTCGCCATCAGTGCCATCGCCCAAAGGCGTAGGTACCTGACCATATGATGTGTCTGTTACCACTTATGTCCGGAACTTTCCTTGGCATATATGGATATCGCTCTATTTCTGGCTTTACTCCGATTTCTTACTTTGTTTCCACCAGCGATGTATGGGAGATAGTCCTCTGCCATCAGATATGTAACAGCTGGACATGGCATGTTTTTGAAACGCCTCCAAAAGCAGTGTGAGTTCTCATTCGATCCACCTGACCTAGTTACCATGGCTCTGACTTCCTTTTAGGTTAGACATCGGTTGTGGTGAGCCTGAGGATTTCTGCGATTTATTCATATGGAGTATTGAGAAGTGTGATAGGCACCGGTGCATGGATAGCTCATGTTGCAGGGGTCTGGAAGGTGAGCAGTCCGTCACCCTGAGAGGAACCATCATTCATGAAGATGTATAGGAATGCCATTTCTGGGGTATGTGATTGCACGTCATCTGTCGTGTATTGTGTTAATGTGACAATGTTATAGGTATAGATCTCGTTCCCACACAACCTGACTTCAACACGCTTGGAGATCGAGACTTAAAGGAGAGGATACATTGGGTACATGATAACTTGTGAGTCTTAGTAGTTTATTATCTATTATGTAGTCTAATCCAACGATATTTTAAGCCTCGACGGTCTGCCTTTTGAAGACGAGCAGTTCGATTACATGTACGTATGATCATCCGACGTGGCGATTGAGGCAGCGCATTTAATGCGACATCCCTAGACATATCAAAAGGGTGGGGCTCGGCGTTCCAGAAAATAAGGTGCATAAACGGCGACCATCTGTCATCTACAGACCCAATCGCTGATTGACCTATGTATAGTGGGACACACTATTTGAGGAATGTAAACGCGTACTCAAATCGGGAGGTGCCTTCGAGGTAAGATCTGTTCCCATTTTACTTTTGATCCCTTTGTTTTGCTGACATCGGGATCCCGGTCGCTCAGCTGATTGAGGAAGACTTGTTTTTCCCTGGCAAACCCAATGATAGCAACGAAATGCCCCCGGATATGGTGATGGCAATGGAAACGGAATTATCCCAACCATCCAGCCGAGGTCCAGCTACTGACAGTTTATCGAATAGCCAACCAACCTCCCACAGCGCGACCGTCGACAGCACACACTGTGGCGACACGAACAGATCTCCTGCAACCCCCACCACCAGTCAGACTTCATTCTTCCCTACCCCCTCGCCATCCGAACTGTCGGCTCCCGCATCCGAATACCCAAGGCATGTCGCTTTCACCGAGCATGATTACAGTCACGATCGGATTGCACAACTTCCTGTATCTCAGACTGTTTCTGGAGCATCGTCCGGTCCAGATAAACACCATAATAAACCCGAACCCACATCTTTCGTCTCCCCACATTCCCGCTCAACCGCCAGACCTGCGCTGTCTGTCAAGACACCACCAAGCCCTCAAGGCAACAGTACGTTTGCAAGCTCTGCGGTTTCATTGTTGAACTCCTTGGGACATCACATTCCTTCTCCGCGAGAGGAATCTGCACCCCCGAGACGGAGGTCATCAGGCATGGTCGTTCCTGCCAACGACGCACACCCGCATGGATCACGCAACCGGACTTCTTTCCATGGAGTCCAAAGTCAGGCCTCGGTCGAAAGTACACCTGTGCCAAACAAGCACGCGACCAAGCAAGAACCGTACTTGTTGCGAACGTACAAGGCACCTAGGAACCCAAGGGACCATGCGATTCTCGAAGTTATTTATTCGGAAATGCTTTCGTCAAGATTTATCAATATTTCACCATTATCGATCATTCAGAACTATCTGGAATACCATTTTGTTGGTGAGTTGTTAACGCCAGGGGGGGCTGTGCCATAGTTTAATCAGGATTGTTTTCAGATATTCGGACTCATCCACCTTTGTTATACACTTTCCCCCCAACGGCTTTATTGCATTCCGAATCGCGATATGTTACGGATTCCGAGTCCGAGTCCGAGAGCTCAGATGAGTTCTCTTCGAATGATGAAGAGGCACGCGATGCTATTCGACCTAGACCGGATAAGGCAAAGATACCCAAGAACCTGCCCGGGGTGACAGAACCATCTCGTTCGCGTTATCGTTGTACACTTGGAAAGCCGACCGAAGTGGAACAAGCTGACCTTCGAGTCCTGTCGTTCCCGGATCTTATCCGTCGTCGATCACCCTATGTTACTCTCGACGGCTCGCGTGGCTATGCCTTATCTCCCGTGTCCCATACCCAGAGACGGAACTCTGACAAAAAACCCTCCCGCCCAATGCGGATGTCGAAGTTGCCAAACACAACGCTCAATATCGACCTGAAGACGTTGAATATGCACCTATACTTGCGTGCAATGGATATCCTAGGCTGTTCGGAGCCTATGTGGGAATGGGTTGAGCAGTACCAGCGAGAACTTGCAAAGAGGAGGAGCGCGAACGGGAACGGCTCACATGTACTCGGTCCTGGGGGTCTGATCAGGCCAATGAAGAGTGACACAAGTCTGAACTCGATGGCAAGTATGGACTCGACAGACTCGATCATGAACGGAATTGCAGACATGACCAGAGATGACTTCGAGATGCTGCTGTCAAATTTCGAGCTGTAGGTTCTGATTATGTGATACATCGATTCTGATTATACTTATTCATTTATGCAGGGATATGCAAGATCAGGCCTCCGTGGATTATGCACTACAGGAACATGTGAATTGGCATGTCTTCGCATCACCTCGGGACCTCCGGCGGAAAGCCTTCGATGAGGCTTGCAAGAAGTGGGACAAGTGGGTAGCAAAGCAAGAGAAGAGAGCCCGATATCTTGCACACCAACTCCGAAAGAATGGAGACGGTTATGGCGCAAACACCTCGCGTCCGACCTTGCATGAGCCTCAACACAAGCATTCCAACGGTGACTTGCTCTTCACACCTACGCCCGGAACTCAGAATGGCGCAACTAGCAACATGAGTGACCTGAATGGAAAGCGGTTGTCTTCGAAGGAGGACCTTTCGCCGCCTACACCGATTCCGTTCAGCCCATCAAGCCTGCCACCTCACAAGAGGCTAAGCCGGGCGATCAGAGTATACGTCGCATGGAAATCATATGACCCCAATTCACCCAATCAGGCGGCCAAGACTTACAACGGTGTCGATAAATAATATTTCCCAACCATTTTCGAGTCAAAATTACAGACACATAGAGCATTGACTTCCACCCGTCTTACTCTGCTTTATTAAGGTTGTTGACCTCTCGCGTTATTTATTCTGCATGACCATTTCGCCCACTAAGCACTGCTGGCCTGCTGGCATGAACTAGTTGATACCACCTTTATCTGTATTTGTGGTGTATCTCGTAAACATAATATTTACAACGTGCTGACATGTTCTTGACAAGTCATCTTCATCACATACCGCGTTTGCCGGAGCAGATTCACTGGAAGTGTGTAGATCGCAGGCATGTGAATTCCACTTGTGCGAATGCAGTTTGGTCCACATGTCATCATCTCGCGACATTTATGGAACTTCACGACGGCCTTTGTTGTTGACACATGAGAACAGCATGTGTATGACGAACACTGATAGATATGTATGATGGCGAACCACCTGATGAGGGCTTCTTGACAGCTTCCTCAAATCTGGCTCCTGGTGCATATCACTGACAATGATTGCTACTTGATAAGACTGGATTTGACCAAATGCTGTATCCATAAGTGGACCATGACTAATTGTCGAGAGTGCCTTCTGTGTCCCACTGGTCCCTTCAGTAACTTCTCCGATGTAGGTCCGGAGGGTAAAAACATATCGTCAGGTGTCAAGGTGCAGAAAATAGGCGCGGGAGGGGGGGGGCAGATCGACAATGGAATCCCAATAAATCCAAAGTAGGATACGTTGTGGGGTTCGGTGCCGTGAAAACCCCATCTCCATGACAAAAGCGTCATCGTCCATTGTCCATTGTTCTTTTGCATCCCTCGATCTTAACACAGCCTCTTCAACGCCACCATAAGCCAGAACCCCGAAATGGGCCAAGGGTGTTGGATTAATCTGGTAATCGCACAATCTTACATCACGGCTATTAGCTTTATCGGGAATCCCGGATTGCCTTGAGAGGGTCGAGCCAATCAGGATGGGGAAGAGGGCGGCCAAGATCACACGGACCCTGAGTCTGATGACTTCGATGCTGATTTAGGGTGGCTTCTCTCGTCTTCTCTCCCACCCTCGCCTTACCCGATTAGCCGGGACGGGCGGTACGGAAAAATCGGGTATTTTGATTTCCTTATCAGCCATGAGGCCAGCTTCTTGATGGCGTATGTGATGGGCAGTCACAATTGTCCAGAACCGTGGTATCTGCCCAGTCCATCCAATCCAATGGTGGGAGACTCGTTTGATTTGGGGCAACGGAGAATGCGCTAGGAGGTGCTTATGCGGTTCGAGTTAAGAGGGGCGCATCATCTGAAACACAGACTCTCTTGCAAGGACCGATGATGTCAACGCGAATTTGCCATGCGGCAAAAGTTGGCCCTTCTATCGCCTTCATACCACCGATCCCGTGGATCGAAGTCTTCCGGTGCCCCACCGCGTCGGATTACAACTCAGTGAAATCTCGTCTAAGAAATTTTTCATAGAACCCGAACTTTGAACAAGCTTGATTGTAAACATGTCATGTCCAATCCTCCTTCAAATTTCTCGCTGAGCTCAGTGCTACTAATTGTTCAGAAGACGAGAACCCAAGGGAACGTCGTTTGTGCTAATGTCTTTTTTGGGCACATACTCCACTCCGTCGAACTCTGCAGATGCGTCGACGAACTTAATAAAACTACACACTCATTTCCGTTATTCCCGCATTCATGACCGGCAGTTTAATGCCTCCCCCTCGTCCTTTCAAGGATGTCCATCTCGGAAAACTAGTGCTCTGTCAAAAAAAAAAACTGATTTCCGGCTACTAATTTTCACGTAAAACTTGCGCTAAGAACAATGAAATGGCTTAGAAGCGATTCAGGATTGATCGGCCGCTTGCGACATGAAGATCATGGCACGCAATTATTTTGCACGGAGGAACACTCGTAATACTCCATAGATCGCAGGCTCAGTCGTCACCGTCCCAGACCGCTCGAGTATCCTGAGAAATCACATATCGCACCAGTAGTCGACCCACAACACGTGTCTCGGGCATTGTACTCCGTCCCCACGGTAGTTTACAACGTCCGAGGAAGCTGGTCTCACTCGGCACTCCAAAGATACCAGCAAAATCGCTTCCAGAGATCGAGAAGCCGGTGATTGTTCTCGAGTACCACGTCTTTCGGTAAACACTTGCTCCAGCTCACACTAGTGCCCCCACTCGCGTGGTGCCCGTTGACGTCCTGAACGGTGCGATGCAGGGACTGGGGTGTAAATGTTTCTTTCTTGACGCGGTTTCGGGCTTGATCACTCCTCGTATCCGAGTTAGCAGAAAACAGTAGGTAGGATACCATATTCGCTCGCTGAGCTATTTGTTTCACATCGGCCCTCAAGGGAAGGTGAAGCGGAAGTGAGTATGATATACGAGGCTTAAGTTGGAGCCAAGGCGCATCCTGTAAAGTGTTCACTCGCACAGGAGGTGTATCGGAACAGCCGCTCTATTCTTGGCATTAGATACAACCTGGGCAAGGGTCGATCAGTGAGTACGGAGTGGGATGGTGAAACCAGCGCTGGGAATCACAGTCAGTGGGCGCCGGAAGTTGCTTAATGGTTCCGAACCTTCCAGATAGCGGCAGGTTCAGAGTTCTGGTGCGGGAGGGATGCCGCCTACAGTGATCATCGACGCCACTACCCACAGATCTAAGCAGGGAAGAGAGGCATATGACCGGAATCTATAGGTATCCACGAGGACCTCTAGGCGTTTCAGAATGCGCAGTCAGCGTCATGTGGATATCGTAGTCTATCACCTCTGGATTGCGATTGGATTGATAAGATCCTAGAAGCCCTTAGCATCATGTAATGGAAGTGGAAGCTCCGGAGCTATTCTTGGGTTTAGTGAGTCCCTCCCTGAGGAACACTCAGCATGAAGCTGGAGCACTGTGAGGGAGAAAGTCAAAGGAACGGCAGGGTTTCCGAGGGCACATTGTCATGGCCCAAGAGACACTGGAAGTGAGGACCGTGCCTCTGGCATCCACAAAGAAGATAACGAAAAGGGAGAACTGCTTTGTTCCATCGCTTCGTCCATTATTCTATGCGATCATAAACGATCATTGGGTCTGAGGGTCCCTCGAAGGCGGATCTTGCACAGTGATAATCATAAACGAGCTATTGTTGGGTATGAACAATTGTAGAAGTGTTCAGCAGAAAGCGGCTCGGGATACGAACGATTATTGATTCCGCGCAGCAAAGCTCATTGGATCCAGACCCGGCGTAAGCGTTGATCGATATGGAATGCTTCCTTATTTCATCTCCCTAAACGCCAAACAGTCAGCGCTGAACTATAAATCACTTGCGTTCAATTTAATCTAGATAGACTTTGCTTGAGCGTCAAGAGTTGTGGGTACTGCAACCAATGCGGTTTTCTCACATATTCACCATGCCCAGAGGTGTGCAACATTACGTCGCATTACCAGCGTATAAGGTCCCCTGCCAGTAGTGTTAAGAGTCATAGAGGGTTGACCGTATCACCTACTGCGTTCTCACCTCGCGTCGTGAATCCTCTGATTCAGAGCCCAGGATCAAGCACATATACCCATATATACTGCCAAGTTGCCAACACAGGGTCTCGAATGCGTGAGAGCGACAACTGCCTGCAGCACCACATAGCACCTCATACCAGTCTTCGAAATTTCTGCGGTTTTGATAGGTTCTGTTCCGAGGTCACCGTTCCGGAAGACATCACATGGGTTGTGCATCCAATTGCAACCAACACCACACTGCGGGGGTCGTCATAGCGTCCAGATATTTGATTCCTTGCAACGTAGTGGGCTTCCTGGGTTTGCTATGCCGTGAAACCCTAGCCCACTCTTTCCTTGCTGTGCATCCAAAAGTGAAGCAGGAAAGGGCGGGGGAGAAGATCCACAATCATCGTTAAGGGTTTGTTAGGTTTTAGGGGTCTTGCCAAGTTTGTTTGACCCATTGACGTATCACATACCTACGCGACATAAAAAAAAACCACGGTTACATCGGCATAGATGTCACGAAGGCTTGGAGTCGTACACGCCTAGATGCCGGGATACACTGGTACCTGCCGCCAAACCCGTATCTCATAGAGTGGGTCAAAGTCGGATCATTGAGGAAATTTCTCTCACTCCTGAAATAGCTGATCTGTCGGTGTGGGGTTTTCAGCGGATCGGGTATCATCGAAATGATTTCTCCAGTGTCATGCAAAGCATCGCTGCAACTATGAATAACTACCGCCTGGATAAACGTACGATACATGCCGTGATGGTATGATGATGATGTGGTGGTGGTGGTGGTGGTGGTGGTGGTGGTGGTGGTGGTGGTGGTGGCGGTGGTGACTGAATTGACGGGTGTGCGAAAAGCGACAAGTGGTAACCTCCTCATGTTATGACAGACCACCGACGTTCGTGGTTAGTTTGCCCAACCGAGAATTCTGTGAAACAGTCCCTATGCAAAAAAGGGAAATAGCCATTCTTGGGTAGGCCGACCTTGTATTGACATAACTCACAACAGACTCGAAACTCGAAACGGGAGCACAACCAGAATTGGATTGGAGTTGGAAAATCGACCAGCTTGGGAAGAAAATTTGCCCAAGTCGGTTTCAATCGAATTCTGTTCTATATATATTCGAAAGGCAGAACCTACCCTACGGGTTTCCACTCTCCAGTGTTAAGGAGATTGCTCGCTTCCATTTCCAGTGTGCACCACTGATACAAGCATAAATGGTGAATGACATCCCATAGTCAAATTCTTCCCCCCCCCTCCCCCCCCACACACACTTTCCTTCTGCAGACAACCATGGAATTCTAGTCTTCAAATGGTGATTGATGATATGACATAGTTGATGACATGTATGTCCATATATCACCTATTCGCCATAACAGGATCAACCTTCCCCCCTTGGCTCGAAAAGTACACCACTACTAAATCGAGTTCAGGTTCCTAAACTCAAAACAGAAGGTTTACGACGAGTATGGAACCGACGCCATGATCTTCCGTTCCGTTCCTTATCTCAGAAGAGAAGGCAAGGGAAGGAGAAGAAAAGGAAGTCGCGTCGGTCGGCAACAGAATTGGAATCACTTTGGGCAAGTGTTACTCACATTAATTAATCAGTGTCAAACGCATAGGAGTAGCCGTCATTAGAAGGAGCTGGAGAATATGGCAGAATTCAGATTCGAGATTCTGTGTTACAACATATACCAATTGGGAAAAATGACAGAGAGAAGCATAAAGTAAAGTAAGATAGCCGGGACGTCATCGTGTTTCATTTCAGGGATGTCACTAGATAAAAGGCAGTGAACAAGGCCCAGCCAGAAAATATCGCCCCAGGATCAAAGGTGATCGGTAGAATATTCATAATTCGAAGCAGGGGGAAGACGAACTCGGAGATGGGAGAAAAGGAAGGAAGAAAAAAAACGCAGGTAAGGTAGGCAAGGTGTCATTACACCCTTGAATTCATTTACATACTACACATACTTGATCGAGACAAATAACCAACGATGTGCAAAAAAAAAACGAGGGAAGAGAAAAACACAGGAAGGAAGAAAGGCGAGATGGAAGGTGGTCAAAAGAGCATACGAGGGAGAAGGGAGGGCATAGGGGATCATCGTTCAAGACATCAATCCTTTATCTCCTACCATAATGTCCACCCTGCTGGACTTGTTGAGGTGGCGGTGCCCAGTGTCCATGTTGAGCGGCAGCGGCAGCAAGACCTCCAAGCGGTTGACCAGGCCCTCCTTGTGGGGGAGCACCCATCCCAGGATACGAATAACCGCCGGGAGGCAATGCATGCCCACCATACATGTCATGCTGCTGTTGGGCAGGCTGATGGTGGGTCTGTTGGGCAGGATGGTGGTACGAGCCACCAGCGGAGTATGTCTGAGGAGATGAAGCTGTTACCTGTGTGTGCTGTTGTTGGGGAGAGGTGGGGGAACCGAGGGAGATCTGGGGAGGAGGTTGCTGGGCATGAGCCGTATGTGGCTGGGCGGATGTAGGTTGACCGGGACCAGGAGGGGGGATGGAAAGTGGGGGAGGGACAGTAGCGTTTGGGGTATGAGGTGATGGGGCACCACGGGGATTCGTGGTGGATGAGACACGCCGACGGCGCTTGTCGCCCGTATTAGCGCGGCCGCCGTGGCTAGCCTCGTCGTCTTCGTCACCGTCCTGGTCTTCCTTGACTGGGTTACCAGTGGGCGCACCACTAATGGAGAGGCCACCAGGGAGATTATTGGGACCTGGGGGTGGGGCCCCCATGGTCATGGGACCAGAAGCGCGGTTAAGAGGAGTGCCAACAGGCATTGATGATGGAAGGGAACCATGTGGGGCATTGAGACAGGCCTGGATGAGGTTCTTGCCCTCTGGTTGAGTAACAAGAGGCTGGAGCTTAGCAGTGGTGAAGGTATATACGAGACCGGTCTCTGAGACCACGAGGAGGAGGACCTGTGTACCCGTCAGGGTGGAGAGTTCGTATGCCTTTAGGCGAGTTAGTGCAAGTAGGTTCACAAAAGAGGCAGGTAGGTTACCTTTTTCATAATGCCTGGAAATAGACATGTGAGAAGAAAAGAGGATGGGTGGATGGTGAGGCGGAGGGATGCAAGGGAGCTTACCTGCTTTCCTTTTGGAGAACGTTATATGACGTCTCGATTTATCTTGAATAAATTCAATCTTGATCTTTCGTCTTCCTGCTTTCTTGTCCGACTTGGGCTTCTCTTCATCGTCGTCGTCATCACCTCCGCTGTCTACCGCGTCGTGATCATTGATAAACGCGTCATCACCAACGGGGGCCGGGGCGGCACCAGTTGCAGGATGACCATCTGCGGGCGCAGAATTCCCTGGGTGCATGTCGAGAGTGCGCTGGCGTTTACGCATCGTGGGCGACGTCGGCGACTGGGTGGAAGACTGAGAAGGCATCATTGTTGGATAAGAAGCGACCAGAAGAGGAAGGAATGGGTATATGGAATACGAAAGGGGATTGTTTATTGAGCGCAAGAGTGCTGTGGTGGGGTGGAATGGTGGGGGAACAGTGGCGATGACTCACGGGAAAGGGGTTGTGGGAGTACGTTGTGGAGGATATTTTGGCGGAGGAGATGGGGAGAACTAGGGGGCAGTGGAAGACGTCGAGGACGATGAGCAGAGGGGGTTACGGAGTCTGGCCGGAAAAGGAATTGTGTGGGAGGGCGAAAAGGGAAGGTTGATCAGGACTCGTTTTTGAGGTCCAACGCAAGATAAACGCCATCACCCCAATGCACAAATACCCGCATACACTACACCAACAAGGCACACCCATCTATATCCGGACAACCCCGAAAACCGCCCTTCCCGATATGACTAAGCCCTCAGATGACTCAGATAACAAGTCCGTGCACTGCCTTTCTGCTGGGGGGGTCACAAGCAGCCATACATCCCCCTCCTCTCCTTCCTCCCCACCCGCTTCCCCGTAACATCGCACAACTCCTCTCCCTCTTCCCTCTTCTGGCATCCTCAGAAGCCCCTCTGTCCCCGCGTGACACTTCTTCCCACGCCTCCTCCACTGCCCGCACCAGGTTCCTGTCTGTCATCCTAAAAAGGCAACTCTAGATATAAATCTGGAACCTCCCATCAACTGGGATCGCAGACCCCAAATCCCCGGCCCGTCGTTGTGCTTCGGGTTCCAATGGCTGTACCTCCACCATAGCGATACACCCTCTTCCATTCGATCCCATCTCTCAGACTGAACCATGGCTATGAAGCACCCCCTACCAAGCCTGCGCACCATAGCTTGTTGAGAAACCAATGTAAATGCCTTTTTGCATGAGCTGGTCGGCCGTCAAAACATGCCCATCAATCTCATCGCCATATCCCAAGTAGTATCCATTCCTATCCCTGCACCATCGCACCATACCATCAGCCTGCGTCAAGAAACTAGGGGGTGTAAGCACCCACCAATGTGACACCTGTACACACGGCTGACACCTTTGACAAGCCCCCTCACGACCCTGAGCACCCTTGCTTCACCCTCACACTCCATAAATTGCAGGTTTACAGCTTTTCCCAACCCTCAAATGACAATCGCACATCCTAACTATTCCAACCGTCCCTCCATCAAGTCAGGGTACTAACCCCCACGCATGATCGATGATCTATCCAAGGGTCCTTGTATCCCCCCCTTCTTCCTTCTATTCTCCTCCCTTTTCAGCATTGGGCTACTAGCAAGAACACAATGACGCGATAAACACCCCCTTGCCATTGTACTTTTCTTCTCTCTCGAATTTCTTCGCTCCTCTCGTAATGGCCCCCCACAAGCCCTCACTGATTCTGTCATATCGGCTACCACATCCACAAAAGAAGTTCTATCTCCAGTAATCCTTTGCCGCCTTTATATATAAATTCTTGCTTGACACTCGCTCTGCTTTACGACTTCGCACCTGACATCACCATTCAATAGATCCCTTTTCCTTCTCCCGTCGCTTATCTGTTAGCGTCACATCGATCTCTCCAGTTCAGTAAACGATTGAGTTTCGTGATCTCCAATCAACGGCATCTGATTCACCGCAGTCGCCACGAATTAAACCAACACGATTATATTTCCGAGAGATACAATTGATAACACAGACAATCCGCGAGCCTGCACCAGGGAAACAAGAGCCCAAGTGAGAGAGCAAAGTGAAAAAAATCCGAAGAATACAAAGCAAAACCGCATCTTCTCCACTCATGCTTTTCGTCCGGTTCCGCGAGTGCAAGCACTAGCAGAACCCGAAGGATGGCGCTTAAAGCACTCTTTTCGAACTTTTTTTTTTAATTTTTTTTTTAATTTTTTTTTTTAATTTTTTTTTTAGATCTTTTCATACATCGTCTTCGACCCTTCCAGCAGCCAGCCATCGCCCAACGGACCTCCCTCCAGAGTGAGGCCGCACTTACAAGGCGTTCTGTGTCCGTTTCTTCCACAGGCCGGGAGATTAGAGATCAATTGCTGTCAAGTGTTCAACAGGCTCCGAGTATTTGGTGCTGGTCGCTGGTTATCGGCGAATTGAGGATGGCCTCCTCATTGTTTTCGCTGGTCCGGCGGCACCTTGATCTTCTTGAATGTTACGACGTCTTCGGCACTGGTGGTGGTGGCTCGAGGACGAGCAACGCTCGTCTTACACGTTCCTCAAAGCTGAGTGTCATTAGGGATGCCGACTGCCGCACTAGTGTCAGCGCGGCGATCATCTTGCCCACAGTGACGTTGTTCTTTGTTTGCCATTCAAGGGGCATTGCGCCTAGGAGGAAGTTGGCAGTTTCTTGATCTGAATGCAAAAAGCAAAGGAGAAAAGCGAGGGACACATTGAAAAGGAATGCAGAGCCGTCGAATAAATCAACAAGAGAACAAAAGGCGAGGGAAAGACGCATAAGCCTCTTTACCCATCTATGGCCAAAAGTTAAATCAATTACGCACCACTCGGTTCCAAGGTCTCTCCGTCCGTCTGCAGGCGACTAAGGTGTACATCATTGCATCCTTCGTCGCAACAGACACCTCCACCAGGTACTTCATATTGACAAAGGCGCTTTGACGGGTCAAGGTACGTCATGGCCGTCGCAAGCTTCAGTGGTTGTAGGTCCGGGAGGACTAGAGCGGGTGAATGTGAGTAATCATCAGGAACTAATTCGCTACGAAAGGCTTCGCTATCTTGAGCGGAATGGTGAGTCACATCAAAAGAGGAAGGATCAGAAGCAGACAATAGTGGAGGGGTCATTTGCGCGCGTAATAGTGGATAATAGGAAAGAGAGGACTGGTAAGGTCGGAAGGATAGGTCCGGAGAGCTTGGGATGGAGTTCGAAGAAAGTTCAGGCTCAAAAAAATGATCGCACATGTCTTGTGATACCTAGAGCACCCAAAGTCAGCGACCTAGTGACTAGCCGAGAGATCGCTTGCGAGGATGAGAAAGGTTGAGCGGGGAAGGAAGACGTACCCGTGCCGACAACGGTAGAACATCGTCGGCGTCATGAGTATTCGGGAGAGGGTCTTCTCGATCCGCAGTGTCCGCATTGGGTTGAACCTGTAGATGCATCGGTTGGGTGCATAAGCATATCAGACGGACGAAACAAAACGCCATCGTTAGAATTGTCTGAGAAAGGCTGCCTATCGCAGCAAAGTAGCGAAAGTTCCTTGCCAATTCAGTTGACTGTGCTTGTAATAATCCTTACCATATGTGGCAACCAAAGCAAAAAGGATGAAAGTGTCGAAAGGAACAGGGCAATGAGCGACCAGTGTGCACAAGAGACGAAGATCCGCAAAGGTCCAGTATCGACAATCACCAACATTTAAAAAGGCAGAAGGCGTGTTAGAAGGGTCCACGACAGAGATAAAGAGTTAAATGATGAGAAAGGGGACGCATGACTGGCTTCTTGGTGACACACCTTCAGGTTCATAACTTGGGAACATGCTGGGTGCAGAGATACAATCGGTGTCACCTGGGTAGACCAAAGTTGACCAAGTCAGTCGATTATGCCTGATACGCTCGCCAGAAGGGTGAGAACCGATGATTGAAGTAGCGGAAACGTCATTCTCAGAAACGTTGGTGACATCCTGGTTGGCTGAAGAACGTGTGGGGTTACGAAGAGGGTACACACGAAATATCCAACACGCACTCGAGTGAAGGTCACGATCAGGACTAGTGATTGATTGATTGACAGGTTTAGTTTGTGCCTGAGGATTCGCCGATTGTTCTCGAGAAGTTGGCTCCTGAGTTGTTGTACCAGAAGTCGGGGTGATCGAGGTCGGCGTGTCAGTGGATGACGTTGTGTTGAGTTTTGCCAACTAGGGCAAGGTGAGTGGCAGACCATCTGATAGGTGTAGGGACATACTGCTTTTCGCTTCATATTTTGTTCCATTTGAGCAATCTCCTCCCGCATCTTGAGGATCTGGAGCTCTAGGGCAGAAGCTTCTGGAGAAGGTGTAACGGTGGCCGACCTTGCCTTGGCAGACGCAAAGGGTGTAGGCGATGACCTGGAAGAATTCCGGGGCGTGTTGGAACTATAATTGGTCCGTATGGCAGGAGTAGTTTGCGATAGTTTTGAAGGCTCGGTGTTATCAGGGAAATGACTGTCATCTTCACTGTCACTCAAGTCAATGATACACCGGCGCATACTGCCAATATTGGAAAAATCCATCCCGGATCGCGTGTTTCTTTTTGTCATGTTTGAAGGGCCAGAATTTGAGGTGGACGAACGAACATCCTCGACATCGACGAAATCGGACGCAACAGGGCGCCTTACACCTCTATTACGACTCAAGCGGGTGAAAGCTGATTCTGGCGGTAATAGGGTCTGAGTAGAGGGTGTGGTGATGCTATTCGCCGATGGTGGTGGTGTGAGGTATTGGCCTGAGGTCGGCGACGACACTGCAGCGAATTGGGACCGTGAGCTACCTAGACCTGGGATCTCATCCGTCTCAATACCCTCCATGGCCTGCATTGAGGTCTCAACGGGAGTTTGATCAGCTGCAGGAGTTTCTTCCTGAGGAAGAATACCGATGAGGATCAGGTAGGTATAGGCGGAAAATGCTTACCTGTTTTGCTGGACCGATGCTGTTCAAGAAATCCTCCACAGTTTCGGTGGAAGCGGGAGGCGCCATTGCCACGCGAATATCAGATCCAGCAGGAACCGAAGACTGCGCAGTTGACGAATCATGGTCGATAGGACGCTTGGCCTTGCGGGAGGCTAAAACCGCTTTTTTACGGGCGAGTAGTTCTTGACGCCGTTGGCGTTCCATGTCTTCAAGTTCTTCTGGAGTTGGGGTAACAACGGCGGCGGGTGCGTTCGTAAGTGGAGTTGAATAAGTGGTAAGATCTGGAGGAGCAGGTGCTTGCAATTCGTCGATGGGACCACCGATACGTGATGTAAGGTGACCCCCAGATGAATAATCGGTATGTGCTGGAGATCCAGAAGATTGTCTCTCGAATTCGTTAGGGATGTGAGGAATATCCAAATTGGGCGGAAGCCTAAGCCTCAAGTCGGTGAAGACGTAGTAAACCAATTCTTTACTGAGGCCACAATCTACCAGATACTGAGGCGGCACCCCCCAGCCAAGAAGGTCGAGCACAATATCCTTTGCAGCGTCATATTCCATTTGTGTCACTGCACAAATGGTAAGGAAAGCGTAGTTTCCACCGCAAACGTAACCAAACTTACTGCTCAGACCAGGACGAATGTCGTGACGATCTACCGCCATCCCATAACCCGTTGGATCATATGTGGATACGTAACCACTTCCCGGAGTAACAGACCTAGTAAACGATTCTCGCGCGAATAGGCCTTGGTCTCGAGGAGAACCTCCCGAAAAGTAAGTTGCGGATGGACCCGTAGACCCTCGACTAAGATCCATTGCAGGAAATGACCGTGCCCTCTCGACGTACGGGACAGACGACGTAGGAGAATTAGAAGCAGGTGATTGTGTCATAGACAACCTGGTGAGGAGTGCAGGCATGGGAGACCCTGGTCGCGGAGAAACAGGTACAGTTGAGGGTTGATGATTCTGGATCAGATTGGTGCCACCATCAGCTTGCTCTTGAGCTGGTTTTAACAAGTTGACCTCCGCTGGAGGCTCTTCATCGCTGATTTCGCCTTCCTCCCGCATATCCATGTCCGTTTCCGGGATAGGATGCGATACAGGTGGTGGGATGCGGGGAGGACTGGCTGGTGGAGAAGGAGCTTTGGCAAGGACCTGTGGGGGTTCGGGTGTGTTGTCATCTTGGCCATAATCAAGTTGTAAAGTATCCTGAGGCACAGGTCTAGTAAGTGGGGTAATTTGAGCTTGTCCAGATGCAGGACGACGCCTTTTGCCGGTCTTGAGAGTCTTAAGAGCTGCAGCTCGGAGTGAAGAGGTATCCTGAGGAGAACCAGGGGATAACATGGACGGTCCTGGCGAAGAAGTAGTTACTATCATAGTCAATGTGGCCGAATACTGAATAGACAAGAAGATCGCGAGGATACGAGATGATAGATGACCGGAAGAGAGCGCCGAGTGTTGTGGGTGTTGACAAGGTTATAATCTGAGGACCACGTGCACCTTACCATATCATTGCGCACAGACCACCTTACCTCCGAAATCCCCAGCACTCTCAAAGAAACTTCTGATTATTGCCCGCGCACAAACTGTTACCAATCAAAGACTAAAAAGGATGTAGATGCGCATAACGATCCTGTTCCAGTGAAACGATGCTCGCCGTCTTCAGATGGCCCAGAACATATATCAAGATCTTCTTTATGAACTCGACTCCTGTATGCCCACTCTTCGCTTTCTACTAATATGCAATGGTCTAGGTCTACGCAATTCCGATAATTTATCACTTCATACTTATAGCGTTGTAACTAACTGGTAGCAAGCGGCAGAGTCGCGCCTAATCAAAAACCTCGTTAACCATGATGCAACAACTTGGCACCTCTCTGTTACGTGGGTGGAGTACCTGATATGTCTTGCAGGTGTCCCACACTGTCAACACTGGTGGCCATCCCTTTGTGCATCTATCAGTAGCTGGCATTTCCCCATTTCTGAATGACGGACTCTGACATTTTTACTTGCCCTCCGCGCCAGACGTCGGCGAGAAATGTCCTTTTTCTCCCGGCAATATACAATGTCCGTATCCAAGATCGCCATCTCAGTCTATGGGAAACCCACATCAAACTGCAACGCGGAGCAACACGAATCCAAGGACAGTGAGGCTTTAGCGACAACAGAAGGCAACGGTGACAAGTGATCCACTTCCGGCAACCGTCAGAAGCTGGGTTGCGGCCGTGGGCAACATCAGCCCTAAGAAAGTATACACCCCAGTCTACTCCCACCTCCCACGTAGACCCAAGAGATGGCTTGCATCGAGCTCGTCACATTTCCTGCATCCAAGGCGTTCTTGGCCAATCGCTCGAGTGGCGACCCAATCCTTGAGGCGCTTGGAGACGCTCCTGGTGTTGTTAGGTACTCTGACCACTTCGTGAACGCGCTCATTCAACTAACTTCTCTCCGTCTCAGCGTACACTACGGCTTTGCGGTAGAAGACGACAGGACTGTCTACCTTCCAATTGGTAATGTCTCCGGTCTCAGCGTCCCCCCCCCGCCCCCCCCATATTAACCCATCTAGTCCCCAGGTTGGGAATCCATTGAACACAATACAGCGTATCGTCGATCTCCTGAGTATGCGAGTCTCCTACCCTCCTTGCTGCCCTTCATGGCCGGCCCCCGCGTCACTCCGCACATTTATTTTGACGGCGACCTTGCTAGCGCCTTCAATGCCCCTTTTACCGAGTTCGCCTCCTTCACCCTCAAGGAGGGCCAATCCCGGGACGAATTACTCTCTGTTCTCCAGAAGATGCGTACCGGCATTGACCAGGTCTTCAGTCTAAAATACGCTCCGTGTGCACTCGGGAAATGTGTGGAAAATCCCGAAACTTTTTATCTCGTCGCTGGGTGGGACAATGTTGCCGTGAGCGATGGAACCATTTATCAAAGCCGTCGATGTTTTCTCACTTCGAACTGTATCTAATCCAGGATCATACTGACGTGCTGAAAAGGAAGGAGGTGATCCCCCTAACTTCTCGGCTTATGGAGCTTTCGGAGTTGAAAGTACAACATGTTCCACTGAAAGCTATCAAGAACCGAGGGGATGACCTGAAGGCAAGGCTGTAACTCGAAGCGTCCAATGTACCTGCGCCGTATCTCCAAGCCATGGACCTCCGGTGCATTCATTTGCAAGAAAATGACATTACAAAGCTGCCCCTGTGAGCGCAGAGATGCACCATATTAAACTTTAGGGTCCTGCCTGCGGAGCCCAAGATGACCGCCGCTCAATACATTGCCAAGTCCTTGCATCATTCGATCCATATCCTGACCCAAGTCCCTTCTCCTTCAGTCATTTCTTCAGTAATTTCGCTGTTGTCACCCAGGCATCCTTACCATATGTAGCACATCACAAGAACTGATATGACATCGAATCTCCCATGCGAAGCAAATGCTCAACCATGTACCCGAGAAGTCTTGATTAATCCAAAGGGCGTGACCATTCGCAAAGCTATAATTACCCCTGAGCACCCACTTTCCAGCGCACCTCCTGTTCAACGGTAACCAACCCAACCTACCCACCCACAATATCATGCCTACATCCAAGGGACCCGTGCTCGAAATCTGCACCTTCACGGCTTCAGAGGCCTTCCTTCAAGACCCTACTCTCTCCCATGCGGCTTACGAGCTTATGCGAAATCAGAAGGGTCTCCAAAAGTGAGTTAACTCCTGATCGAGTTCATCGATCTTCACTTCTTGTCCGAGATCCCCAACTGATCGAGGACTCGACAATGAATAAAGCCTATACGAAGGAATTGGTATCGAGGAACCGAACAAGAGATGGCTTCTTCTCTGTAAATCCTCCAATTACTTCCGCTTGATACCTTCATCTCACGTTACACAGCCTGGGAGACTTATGAGGACCACAAAGCCCTTCAGGACGACCAGCAACTCTATCCACAGGTCCTCGAGAAGCTCGGCGCAGCCGTAGGTGGGGACTTCATGATCCGCCACGTTACCTTTAACGATACCACCCGGATCGCCTTGACGTCGCCCGTCACTGAGATCGTCACACTCGAACTCAAAGAAAAGGACAACCCGGAGAAGAAAGCCGCGTTCGAGAAGGTCATGGAGGATATGATTGATCATTGCCATCGAGCCCCACGGGCAAAGGAACACCCTCCATTCACCTACGGTGAAACGAGGGAGAGTGCTGGTTCTTATTACTTCCTTGGTGGATGGACCACTGTTGAGGTCCGATTTCATTTGATTTGTGATTGGATTTGAAATGCTGATGATCTTCGTGCAGCATCATATCAAGTGTGTCGAGGATCCAGAGGGCATCAAGGGTCACGTCGAGCAGATCGGCCAATTGACGGATTTGAAAGTTAGTCATGTCCATGTCAGGGAATATGGTCTTCGCAGGGACTAGGACGGTGTTTCCTCGTCCCAGTGATTTGTAGCCTGATTTACACATGCTGTTCTTGAATACTTACCTAACAAGTGGAATATGACTGGTTGTTCTTTTTTCGACTACGCAAGCAGCCTCGGAGACCTTGGTTAGTTTGAATTCGATGCGAAAAAAAAGAGATCATTATCATGCCGGACGAGTCGGCAGGGTAACAATTTCCAAAAAAACAAGGGGTATCGGGGGCCGTCATGCAGATGCGGAGAAATCCTATATCCAATAGAAGCCCAGAATATCACATACGTTATAAACCATTTCTATCCCAAGCGTCAGCAGCCAAGCCACGAACCAAAACCAAAAAAAAAAGAAAAAAAGAAAAAACACTCACATCCTCCTCGCAACACCCCTCTTCCCCTTTTTCGACGGAGCGTAAACACAACTCACCTCGCGCACATGCTGCCTGAACCACGGCAACCACGCGACATCGACCTTCTGACACCCATCCATCTTCAACACCTCCAACTTTTTAACTTCAACCTTCGGGGAAGTCGCAATTGATTCGCCACCGCCACCGCCACCGCCACCGCCACCACCACCACCACCATCAACAGTCTCTACCTCGACTTCCGCTTCGACTGCAGAGAGCGCAAGACGTTGTTTAACCAGAGCATGTAAAGTCGATGTCTCTACGTCTGGACAACCCGAAACGTCGAGATATCGGAGTCGAGGACAGAGACACGGAAGACGCATAGCCTCCGAGTTCGATTCGTCCTGTAAAGGTGCCGACATTTCAACGAGAGCAGTAATGACAACATTACTCGTGTCATACATCCCCACGAGTGCAAGGACCTCGATTGTAGGGATATCCCGCACCAACTCGATGAGGATCGCCTTGTCCACAGTTGTATTCTTCAAGCTGAGCTCTGTCAGGAACCTTGGGCTCGTGGATAACCAATGGGTGAAGTGGCTATTCAGAGTTGAATGTGATAGAAACTCGAAGCGTAGTGTCTGAAGCGCAGGGATATTGAGCAAGAGGATGAACGAAACCCAGGAATTCGCGATAGCTTCGAACGTCGTCAAGTTTTTGAGGTCAGGAGGATCTGTGATGTCTGAGGGGTTTAGTGGGATGGGTCCGAAGGGCGTGGGAACGAGACTCTCGAGGTGGAGGGTTTCTAATTGGGGATTGGCATTGAGGATGGTGATGAAGTTGTTGGGGATTTGTAGTCTGAGGAAACAGTGCGCGAGGTGCAGGGAGGTTAGAGAAGGGTAATGGGAGTTGAGGTGTTCGAGTTGGAGTTCGGTTTTGAGGATGGAGAGAGACTTGAGGTTTATGGATGGGCTGAAGAACGTGGTGTCGACTTCACCCTGTTGCATATTGATTTCTAGATGCTCGAGGTCCCGAAACATTGTATGTGGGTTGATGTGTTTGAGGAGATAAGGATAGTGGACTCTGCAGACGCGTAGGTGCGACCATTCGATGTTGTAGAGAAAGGTGGGGCCCCCAAGTAGTTGCGTTGAGTTATAATCGGAAAGAACATGTAGCTCCCGAAGGCGACCCCTCGACCTCTCGAGCCATAACGCTGCCTTTTTATCAGTGCGTGTCTTGGAAAGAACGAGGGTATGCCAAAGCCCAGGTGCATCCCAAACAATCTGTCTCCAATGTGCGCACACATGCAGCAGCGTAAAAATCTGCGTGTGATCCTCTGCCAGAACCAATTGAAAAATCTCGCCGTAAATCTCCAGGGGTAACTTGAGCATATGATTTCGCATCCTTCGTTCGCGTGCAGCGACTGCTTCTTGGGCACTTGTAATCTCTTGTTTCAACTTGAACAGTTCCTCGCGGCGCTTTAGGTCCTCCGGTCGTACATGTGAGAGGGCAAGGTCGACCATTTTGGCTGAGGCGTCAAATTTGTGGGTTTTCATGAAGAGACGGGCGGCACGTGCGTAGCCATGCCATCTTTGAGGCGCAATTTTTATTGTTGTTTTCGCGTCGTGTAGGGCGTCTTTAGGGTTATTTAGGCATTCGTAGACGGCTGCGCGCGAATCATAGAGGATGAACTGATTTTCGCCTCCGTTTGCGAGTGCCTGTTGTAGCAGTATTAGAATTGGGTGGAAGTGATAATATAGATAGATAAAAGCAAACTTACGTCGTTGAATTGCTCAAGGGCTTCTGCGTGTTGACCTTGTTTAAACAATGTTATTCCTCGTTCGAAATGTGGTTTCCAAGCCATGAGCTTTGAGTAATGATCCAGAAGATGGGCTGCAAAAGGAGCTACATTAACAAAGGAGTGAAGGATCAAGTTCCCAGGCACACTCGATGTTCGGAACACTTGCCCAACTCTCACCAGTGCCTCACCTCCATCTTTCTTTTATTCCTCCATTAGATACATCCCTCATGGCCGCTTGCCTTCGTTTCACGCGTCGCGTATGTCTCAGATAACCTTCCAAGCTAACTCTTGTTCAACTATTGTGCAGGTCTGGAAGAACTTTCTCGACAACAAAGGTCCGTCGATCCTCTTGACGCCATGTGGTGTGGCAGATGAGAATAAGGTTATAGATCACATCGTTTACTACAGGCCACGATGCACAGTGCTTTCCGCAAGTAAGTCATGCGGACAAGGTGGCATTTGACACTCAGCAAATCTCCTCGGACAGCTGCAAATCCACAAGGCTACACCTGGATATGTGGAGACCTCGCTAAAGGTTGAGCAGTACAACAGTGAGTCCAAGCTCACCTGTGCACAAGATGTTCTATCGAGCTCTGATGGTCACACGTACGAACTCCTAGCAAACCGTGTTGGGGTGCGTTCTGCCGATTTCTTGCGACTACAGCCAAACACTAAGGGGGAGATATAACGTATGCTGTTGTACCCCTGCAACCTACAGACCGGTACGTCTCTTCTACTGCCTGATTCGGGGCTCTACTGACAGAACCTGTTGCGTAGTTCATGGCGGGCTTGTCCTCTCGTTAACTGATACCCTTGGCTCCTTGGCCGTTGCTACAAAGGGACACTACATGACAGGCGTTTCTACTGATATTGGTACTTCCTTCGTGCGCCCTGCTGGACGGGTTGGGGATGTGTTGCACGCGAAGACGACGTTGACTGGGATGGGGAAGCAGCTGGCGTATACCCGTACGGATTTCATGAATGCGGAAGGAGAGTTGGTTGCTTATGGATGTAAGTTGACTGTCGTAGTGCGCGCAAGGATCTTGGAAGCTGATGAGTTGCACTTAGACCACACGAAATATATTGGGAAGTCATCAGTGCATCCTGTGAGTAAAATAATCCTGTGCAATGTGACGCTTCTGACGCAGAGTCGACTAGAAAAATGTCAAGCTCTCTGAAGACGGAGAAAAGGTGCTAGAGGGCGAGGATGTGGACTAGATGCCATTATAGAATATGTGGTTAGATAGCCGTCATGAATCGGTAACCGTGTCAAACCTGTTTAGATGTCACACACACAACTCTGCAACTGCAACGTCAATCCTCACACATAATACATCACCTACCCTTCCACTCCTTTACTTTCATTTCACCTCAACCACACCATGGACGTGCACACGTCGTTCCCACCACCCTCTAGGCACCACCCCTCAACCAGCGGGCAGTCCAACACGAACTCACAGCGTCTCCGCACGACGTCGCAAAACTACAATAATCCACGTTCGATATACAGCAACCCAAGTCCCACAACTTCACGAGCAGACTCGCCTACTGCGACACGCGGGCACATTGGACTAGCCGCCGGAAGCACGAGTGCAGGGACCTACACAGGGCCTTACCGAATGATTCCGGGTAAATCAAAATCGCACTTGTCGCACCAACAGCAGCAACACCAGTGCGTATCCCCAAAGAATGTATTGTGCATTAAGGACAAAGGCTAAGCGATGGACAGGAAGAAAATAGACATCCTATCGCCAACACCTAGGAGACACCTCATTGATAGCCCTGCGAGCTCCCTTTGGCTGGAAGGTCCAGGAGATTCCGGATCTGCTTGGCCTCCGCTCACAGAACCCATGGGCACCTCGAGTCAGCGTGAAACGTCACTTTCTCCTGGTCCTGGTCCTCTACTTGACTCGCCTATAACGCCAATATCTCCGACTGGATCAACATTGCAATCTGTACATCATCAGCATTCCCCTACACGTACCCGGTCGCCTTCGTTTTACCGTGATTCGGCTTATTCGGGTATGACGATGCAAATGCCGACGACCGCACCATCGGGGACAACCAAATTCTTCCCGCAACAGGAATTGGGTGTATCTGGTTCCAGCTCGGGTTTCATTCCTCCCCCTCAGGGACCGGTACCTCATGTTCGAGCGTCGCATCGTCGAGTGACAAGTCAATCGTTCAGTGCGCTATATAAGCAAGAGAAGCAGCAGCAGCGCGAGAAAGATGAGAGGGAGGGGAGTGTTGGGCCTTCGTCTATGCGCTCTGCTTCACTCCTTCAGCGGAATTATAGAGCGGAAGTGGACAGGGAGAGGGAGAAGGATGGGATGGGAAAGGCTTGGATACGGTGGATGCATAAGCGCGAGATTAAGGCTTGGATTGTTCCGTTACTTGTGCTCACCTCAACATTGGTCAAGTTCTGCATTGGGTTGGGATCTTATTCTGGTGGGTTTGTTCGCATTCTGAATAGGAAGGTGGTTGACGAGATTTACGTAGGCCGTGGTGCACCACCGATGTACGGAGACTATGAGGCACAGAGGCATTGGATGGAGTTGACGCTGCATCTGCCATTCCGCCAGTGGTACAAGTACGACCTGCAGTATTGGGGGTTGGACTATCCACCTTTAACAGCGTATGTTTCTTGGATATGCGGTGTCGTGTGAGTAGTTCTCGTCCTTCCATTCGATAAATACTATTTGTTGACGTCTGGGTGTCTGGAAGGGCGCACTGGATAAACCCAGCATGGGTTGCGCTAGACACTTCTCGGGGTATCGAAACTGAGGCGAGCAAGGTGTTCATGAGATCTACAGTTGTCGCGTGGGATATGCTGGTTTATGTCCCTGCCGCGGTGATGTTTGTGAAGACATGGCAAGGGAATCGTTCTAGCCGGACGCAGGCACGTTTTGCGTCCAATATCCTTCTGCTGGACCATGCTCACTTGGCGATATAGGAACTCGCGCTTCTGACACTCCTCTTCCAACCTGCACTGCTATTAATTGATTTTGGTCACTTTCAATACAACTCTGTCATGCTCGGTGCGTGGGGTCCGCTCAAGACGTTCTTGATATCCGATTGATGTTGTTCCAGGATTTACTTTGCTTGCAATGAACTTCTTCGCTACTGGACATGATCTCGCTGGCGCTGTGTGTTTCGTGTTGAGTCTAGGATTCAAACAAATAGCGTTGTACTATGCTCCCGCTATTGGGTCGTATCTCTTAGCAAAGTGTTTATATCTTGGAGTTCCAGGTTCTGGGTGAGTTTGATCCTAGCTTCCACCTTCTCGGTGTACCAATGCGCTTGGCAGTCTCAAGCATTTCACCCGACTCGGGATTACGACTGTCTCAGGCTTCCTCCTCCTCTTCCTACCGTTCTACCTCCCACCTTTTGCTCCCTCTGTCAAATCTATCTTGGATCCTATTACGAGAATCTTCCCGTTTAACCGAGGCTTGTTCGAGGACAAGGTAGCCAATTTTTGGTGTGCGAGTAACGTGGTGCTTAAATGGCGAGAACGGCTTGGAAGGAATGTGTTGGTCAAGCTGTCGGCTGGGTTGACCGCGCTTGGATTTTTGCCTAGTGTGGGTTCTATGTTGGGTGCGGGGTGGAGGATACGTCCGTCGACCACTCCGAAACAAGAGGCGAAAGGGGAAGAGGAGGCAGCCCCAGCCCCATTCCTTTCTCTGTTGCCTTATGCACTCCTCACCTCGTCGTTCTCTTTCTTCCTGTTCTCGTTCCAGGTGCATGAGAAAACGATCCTGGTGCCCTTGTTGCCCATGACGTTGTTGCTGTCTGGTGCCCCTGTGGACTCGTCGGTGTATGCTTGGGGTGTTTTGGTCAATAACATCGGTGTCTTCAGGTGAGTGTGCAAGTGGGAACGAAGGCGATCAGCACTAAGGGCTGTGATGCAGCATGTGGCCATTACTCAAAAAAGATGGCCTCGGTCTACAATATGTTGCTCTATTGGTATTATGGAATAGGCTGATTGGATACAACCCGCTACGTTTACCCTCTGGCACATTCGTGCAACTCCTATCCTTGGTAACTACCGTCGTCACCTACCAAGATCCAAGATGCGCATGAGCTAATATCCGGCTATTATTACAGGCTACATACGCCGCAGCCATAGGACTCCACTTGCTCGAGATGATCTTTGCCCCGCCGACACGATACCCAGACATATACCCAGTACTGAATGTGCTCGTTAGTACGCCGGTGTTCGTTCTTGCATGGCTGTGGAGCATCAAGTGTGGAATTGAGGTTGGGTGGGCTGTGGGTGGGTTGGGTCCTGCCTCGGGCTCAGGGTCGGGCACATCGGCGTCCCTGGGAGATAGTAAGAGCGGGGCGGGATTATCAGGGGGTGTTGGCAGGAGCAATGCAGTAGGTGTGGTGGGTGGGAATGCAGAGGGGAGCTTCCGGCAGAGGGGCGGACGTGCTGTGAGCCTTGGATACGCGCAGAGCGGGAGCCAGCGGCGGAAAAGCGGAGCGAGGAGTGGGAGTCTGAAGAGCCGGACGTCGAGTTCTAGTCTGCTTGAATAAGTTAGACATGGCTTTTCTAACTAATTTTTTAACGGTAGAGAAAATAAATGTTTAGCCAAGAACGGGGTAGATCACGTGGCTCCAATGTCATTAGTTTTTTCATTTGGGCGGGGTGTTTGTCTTGTCTCGTCTAATCCTTATCCTGACTCTTTTGTAATCTCACATGCTATCCGCCGCCCTCAAGAAACCTCCTCACGCCCTGGTTCTTGTTGTTCGACGGGGACTTGCTACCGAGCCCGTTGCAGCCAGTTCAACCAGCCATGAACCCCACCCGCCTCCTCCTCCTCCACCACCATCATCGTCGTCGAAACACCCTGCACAACCAAGCTCAAGTTCAAACTCAAAGCCCCGATCACACCTCTACCCCCAACCCCGCCCTACAATCTCCCGCAGACATACCAGTCCACGCACGCCACTACCAAAGCTCCCGCCAACATTCGGCCGGAACCAGTTCCTCCCCGTCGCAGACTCCACACGAGCGCTATTGGAAAGCATCGTTGCCAAATTCCAGGCACCGATTCGGTATGCGTTTGCGTATGGGTCGGGTGTGTTTGAGCAGGACGGAAGGGGGAAGGATGCAGAGGCACCGATGTTGGATTTTATGTTTGCGGTGACGCATCCTGCGCACTTTCATTATATTAATATGCAGCAGTATCCGGGGCATTATCCGTTGCATGCGAGGGTGTTTGGGTCGAGTTATGTTGGGAAGGTGGAGGAGCTTGGGCCGGGGGTGTGGTTTAATGCGTATGTGCCCATGAATGGTGTTGTGAGTTTTCCCCTCATTTTTTTTTTCTTTCGCTGCTTCCTCTTCTCTTTACCCTAACTTCCTACTCGTTTGAAGAGTGGGGTTGGAAGGGGGAGGGGGGGGGGTTATGTGCGCTTATTTTGGGTCCTTGCCGAACTCGAGGCTGACGCGTTGCACACTTCATGATCCGATCTAGACCATCAAATATGGTGTCACGAGCATTGACAACCTATGTAACGATCTCCTCAACTGGCGTACGCTGTACCTTGCCGGTCGGATGCATAAGCCTCTACGGATCATCAAAGACGATGCTCGTGTGCGTCTGACACAACAAGTCAACCTCACTTCTGCCGTGCGTGCCGCACTACTCACACTTCCGGACCAATTCTCCGAAACGCAATTGTTTGAAACTATTGCTGCGATTTCGTACACGGGTGACCCACGTATGATTCTTCCAGTTGAGAATCGTGGAAAGGTGGGGAATATTGTGAGGAAGCAAGGGCCGCAGTTTAAAGAGTTGTATCAGAGGCTTGTGGTGGGACTTCCTGGGACCCATTGGCCAACGCATCAGAGTGAGATTCAGCAGGATACGAGTGCGCGGGCGAGGAGTTTCCATTTGCGCAAGTTGCCGCATAATTTGTTGATAAGAGTGCAGAGGAGGTTTGCGGAGAGAGGAGTGAGTGAGGAGTTGGCGAGGGAGGATGAGAATGCGTATTGGATGAGGTTGGCGGCGGATGAAGAGGTGTTGAAGAAGGTTGTGAGGGAGGAGATGAGTGGGATTGTGAGGGGTCCTGCGACTGTGCAGACGGTCAAGGGGATTGTGACTACTGGGATTGGGAAGAGTTTCAAGTATGGGGCGGCCAAGGTTGGTAAGTGGTGGAGTGGATCGTGAGTGATTTGTGCGTGGAATGAGTATGTGCGGTATATTGTGCTTGGCTGGTTGGACTCGACCTGTGCATGTGCTGGAGGACGATGCTATCTTATCAGGATACCTTTAGTTTATTAGATGAGCGGCATTACCTTGCATTCGTTGCATTGCATCATCCATCCCTCTCATTGTAATTACATCTCCACTCTTTTTAACTGGTATCTATTGCACGGAAATGTTCTTTTTATTGTTGTTTCTTAGTTAGGAGCCGATCTTTGACACGGTTTAAAAGCATAGAAGTACAGAGGGCATACAGCCCCAACGAGAGAATGAGATGGAAGATAAACTCGGTCATTGTGCGGTATATGGTACAATATGGCACCTTTACAGAATGTTCAGCGGAATCGTGGATCTCCGTGAATATCTGAAAACAAGACTTACCCTAACATACCACGTCCACCCCATCCTCGTCTCGGTGTTAGAGTCAGCCATTTCAGTTCGTTGGAGCGACGGATGCGTATAACAATGTGTTTCTGCATGACGAGGATCAGTCAAGGACAAGCAAGGGGGCAAGGGGGCCTCACGTTTTCGTTTTGCGATACGAGGGTTACTAGTGGCGTTAAAGACGACGGAGAGTTGAACGAGGACTTGACGAGACTGCCAAACTTAAGTATGAGGTCCTCCCTCTGCAATCCAGCTTCCGCAGCCGGACTTGCAGGTGCGACACCATCCACTCTAGCGAACGGAACCAACTCTTGCTCTTGCCCGTTATTACCGTTGTTATTCTTACTCCCACCCGCAGCATCAGCGGCGGAACCCTCTGGCCTTGCGTAAACCTCCTCCAAGGCCTTACCAATCTCATCCATGACATCCCGTAAATCATTTCGGAGTTCAATGATCCGTACTCGTGCTTTTCGGACGGCGTAGATATCCACATCTGCACGTGGGAAGCCTTCGGAGTCGACTAGGGGTGTGGTCATGTCGATGTTGTTGGTGCGGAGGATGGAGATGTGGGATTCGATTTCGGATTCGATTTCGGATTTTTTGGCGATGAGGGTCTGTGCTTGGGTGGAGGGTGAGGTCGGGGAGGGGAGGGTGAAGCCCATTGGGTTTGAGGTTGTTGGTTGTGGTGGTGGGTTTGTGGGCATATGTTCGGACCTTTGGATGAGATTAGATTCGGTTGGCGGGTGATGACGCAATGCTGTTGGTTGCTTAATTGGAACTGTCTATGTCTTTAGCGTATGATGCTTTCTTGACTGTGCTCACTTCCATTCCTTGGGCTTGAAATCCGATTCTTTGGGTGGTCTGCTTGTTGTTTAGGACAGGCGAGGCGAGGCGAGCCCTGAGGCTGTGCGTTCCACCTATGTTTGGGATTACTAGTCGAATGTTCCTGCCTTTGAGTTACTCTCCGCTGAAGTTGCTCCAAACCCATTGTGTTGACCATTCGCAGTTTACTACGCAAACGTGCAAGCATTGAAACACTGCGATATCCTACGGCCTGCCCCTGCCGAATACATTAATAGTCTTAGAACTCCCCTCACGTTATCGACTCATGTTGCATTCACCGGGATCATGACGACATCACTTGCAATTGCTCCTGGTGGTTCTGTGTCGAGACGCCGTAAAGTTGGTACCCCTTCGAGAGGAGTCCACCCGTAGGCCAACCCCTAATTTCGCTGGGACTACGGTCAGGGCTCTAACTACTTCTCTGCCTTGTTAAACCTTCCTTCCGCTCTCCTGCTTGAAACCTACGCCTCATAACTGAAGACTTCTGTGAGACTGCTACTTGGCGACTATGTTGCCGGCGCTTGACATTAACAGCGTCTTTGTGTCATCTAGTCGATGATGAGTTGTTCCTACATGAACTTTAACTTTACTCGAACCACTCTTTGCAACTCTTGACCATCGCAAGTGAATTTCTTGTCGAAATCCTGTCGTACCACTCCCAATGATCTGATTATCTGATGGCTACACGCCCTCCTTGATCCTCTCCCAAGGTTCTGAAGATGGTGAATTTGATTTGAGCCATTTAACGGCCCCGCAACAGCTGTAGGGAACCCCGAGTCAGTTTAAATAGCGATACCTTTAATATGGTACGGCTGTGAAGTGGGAATGGCATATACAAACTCATAGCGTGTTATATACCTATCCAAAAGAAGATATACTCCAATGAAAGAAAATCGAGAAGAAACACCATCAGAAGCTGTCGGAAGGACGCCTCCGAGCAACGCGGACGACACTAAATCCACCAAAAGAAACACTCTCAAATCCCCAGATCTCGTTATTCCCCAGTAACAAGTCGTCCCCGATGGGACCCTCACTTGGGTTCTCTCCAGAGGCGAATTTCCCCCAAAACTTCAGCAACACAAGAGGCATGACCATTCCGAAGTATAAATACCGCCTCAGTCTTTGCCTTTATTCCTGGTGAGAATCGAGAATAGGTCAGGTCACAGTCAATTCGATGGCTCGCAAAGGCCTGCAGAAAGAAGAGCAGATCCAGTGCGCTGAGTCTCTGTCCAGTAAAGTTACCACATATGACATCAATGTGCGTGTCGGGGGTATGCACATGAATTGGTGACCTGAGAAAAATGGTGCGTAGTTTGATTAGTGTAGGAATTGTTGGCCTCAGATATCTAGGGGAAAAGGTCCATCCCCGGAATGTGTACTAGTGGTCGATGCATTGGTAATCGGCGATGGAAGGGGAACTGGGTGCTTCCGGGATGTGCCAGGCACAGGAAACTATGACAGGAAGGCGACCAATTTAGGGCATTAGGGAAAGAAGTCGAGGAAATAAACACACCTGATCAGGTGATACAGATATGTCCGATGTGGCGGCATGAGAATGGTGCAGTGGGTCATAGAGAAGACAGTAACCTGATCATCGCCAATTCGATATTGGACAGTGGATGGCCTAGCCCGATGTTCATCGGCATCGATAGAGGATGGGCTGGTTGGGTTGTACCGACAAGCCTGAGCGTAGGGGTTAATATTGTACATTTCAAATGATCGAGTGAAAAGGATAGTGAGGAGTGGAAGGGTGGAAGAGCTCAACCTGTCGAGACCCGAGATTATCGGAAGACACTTTGACTGGGATCTGTATACAATACCAAGGACTCAGAAAGTAATGTTTACACAACGGTACTAGTGTCCCAATCCCAAGAATATTAGGGTCATAGACTCAGCTGTGGGAGTCCGGGAAGCCCATCTATGCTACTGAGAATGCTGACTTGATCAAAGGTACGGTGGTGTGGGGCGCCTAAAAAGTCAGAATACGCACTTGTCTTTGTCCTGTCTGTTAACAGCCAATAGGATTCAAGCAATAGTCCTGGACTTCCCCGAGCTTGACACCTTGCCCATAATGTCCAGGTTACCTGTCATTTTGGAATACCCTGGGCGACACTTGTACAACAGTGTATGGCGCTGACAAGGTCGATTCTATCAACTTCGGGCATTCCGGAAGTCTTGCTGATGCTGACTCTCGCGGATAGCGGAGTACAGCCGGGCATGCAGAGAATGTGGAGCACCCAAGGGGCAGCACTGTGTCCACGAAACGTGATTTTGGATCTGTCTATCAGTGGTATGTCCTGGGGATGCTCATAAGCAGAGTTTGTCCGATGTTCAGTCCATCGCCGACTTTGGCCTTGGTTTTGGCACTTTCAACGTTCAAACACGCCTCTGAAGCTGTATTGTGTCTAGATCTTTGATGCCCATCTGATGTCCAATCCTCCGCAGGTGGGCGGACAGAAGACCGATCACGGTTTAATGGGACCCTGCCAGTGCCATGTTGGTCCTCGGATATTACGGAGAAACTACATATACTTCGTCTGGGGACAGGGCCGTTGATGGCGGCGGACTCGCAAATATGACGGGACTCCTGCGTCGCGGATCATCTACCTACCAGCGAGTTGTTCCTGCATGCACTCACCTTTACTCGAACAACTCCTTTACCTTTTGCCCTTCGCAATCAAATCCCTTGTTGAGACCTTTCACACAACTCCCCCGCTCTGGTTACTTATATAATGTATTGAAACTCACCCTCCTTGGTAGGCCACTGCCACCTGTCCCCGTTTTGAAATATAGTGTTTCTGGGCTACATAAATCAATGGCCTCATAACAGCAGCATAGAACCTCTAAATCAGTTCAATTACGCAATAAATATTCGACAATGCCATGCGGCTTGAAAAGAGGGGGGTGGCGTTATACAATACAATGGCGCATTGCATATCAATACAACGGGGGGGGGGGGCATGGTTGAAATCAAAATGAAATCAAACATAAAGCATAAAAGCCGAAAGAAACGTCAGTTGAACACTTCTGGAGGACATCACTGGGCAATGTGGACGACACTATATCCACCAAAGGAAACACTCTCAAATCCCCAGATCTCGTTATTCCCCAATAACAAGTCGACCCCGGTGGGACCCTCGCTTGGGTTCTGTCCAGAAACGAATGTCTCCCAAATTTGGGCAGCACTCAAGGCATGCCCATTCCGAAGCGTAAATGCCGCTTCAATATTCACCTTCGTTCCTGGAGATAATCGAGAATAGGTCGGGTCACAGCCAACCCGATGGCTTGCAAAAGCCTGCAGAAAGAAGAGCAGATCCAGTGCGCTGAGCCTCTGTCCAGTAAAGTCACCACATATGATACCAATGTGCGTGTCGGGGGTATGGATATGAACTGGGGACTTGAGAAAGATGGTGCGCAATTTGATTAGGGTAGGGATTGTTGGCCTTGAGTAAATATCAAGAGGGAAGATTCCATCCCCGGAATATGTACTGGTGGTGATTGACGTTGTGGTAGTTGGTGGTGGAAGAGGGATCGGGAGCATCTGGGGAGCGCCCGGCGCGGGAATCTATGACGGTCAGCATTGGGCAACGAAGCCGAGGAAATAAACACACCTGATCGGGTAGGGCAGACAGGTCGGCACGAGAATGGCGCTGGGTCAGAGAGAAGACAACAGCCTGGTCACAGCCTATCAGATATCGAATAATAGCAGGCCCGGCCCGGCGTTCATTAATAGAGGAAGGGTTGGTAGTGCCGCACCAGCGAGCCTGTGCATAAGGGCCAATATCCCACATGCCAAAGGACCAGACGAAATGAATTGCGAGAAGTGACAGAGTGGACGAGTTCAGCTTATCGAAGTCGTGAAGGATGCATTATATACAACGCCGAGTGCTGAGGGGATTGGCTACAGAATGGCATTAGTGCGAAGCCCAAGTCCCAAGAATACTGAGTACGCGCAGAGCCTTGGCCTACGTACCTAGCTTAATTGAGAATATCGGCTAAATCCTGTGCATGCTGCTTAGATGTGTACCTGTCTCAATAGTGTTCGAGTCTTGGAACCACCCCGAATTTTTTTTTTGCTGCCACGACATAGTAGGATGTCCGGCTGGACACCTGTTATTTTTGAACGCCCGCGGCGTTGACTTATGTGCAATGGTATGACTCACACACGAACAAATATCGGCCGAAAGTACTGCCAAGGCGTAAGGCTTGTATTACCTTGTCTGAGCAATTGTGCAATAGCCCCAAGGTTTCCACTCTACCAACTTCGGGCTTTCGGGGGGGCTCCCAGAGTCTTAGTGATGATCACTTTCGCGAACATCCGGATGCACCAGTATCCGATCCTGGTGTTAGTGCCAGTGTGCCAGCCAATACCGTGGCATTGATTTTCATCGGCTAGGATGCATAATGGATCAAACACTTGTGCACCTGGACACCCGTCTTGTGGTCCGAAGGCTCTACGAATAGAAAAGGATGTGTTGTAGGCTTTACGTTTCCAACACTCAAACCCGTCCTTTCTCCAAAGCCGTATTCCAGGTATGTCTTGATCACCGCTTGCTACGTAGGAAGACAGACAAGCGGACCAATCGTGGTCCTATGAATCGTTGTCTAGACTAATAGTAATGGCATGTGTAAGCATGGGCTTACAACCACCGAGGCTGACGTCATCTACTAGATAATACGCTTCTTCCCGCCACCCACCCTTACATAGACTAGGCAGGCCTAGCCGTGCCTTCGGCACGGGGGGGAGAGTTTTGGACTTTTTA